>JAUCMR010000085.1:52924-80547 GCA_032357425.1 Enteromius argenteus
ATTTCTAAATTAATTTAAACATATCACATTCTTCACAAATCTTCCTTTAAAACACATTAAATAATACAATATAAAAACTCAAAAACTTAAAATAAGTAACATAAAATTATGCATAAATATAAACTCAAATAATAACAGTAATAATAAAATTTTAATTGCTTGTATTAGTGGCAGTAAAAATGTTGGCAAAGCAAGTAGAAATCTTCAGGGAAAAACAGCCTTACTGTTAAATCCCTGATATGACCATCCGTGTTTAAATAAAAACACAAGTACTGTATTCATCAGCTTTAGTGGAGGCGTTGTTAATCATTTATCTGAAGAGGTTAGCCATTCATAACAGAGATCATTAAGTGACACGGTAACCAAAACAGCCTGTTTATTTCTAAAGGTCAGAGAGAAGGTGAAAAATGACAGTGTTATACCAAAACTTGCTAAAAAAAAATCTGCATAATTAAATAAATATGTAGTAAAATACAGCCTCTGTATAGAATCTAAAGGTGGGGTAAACACCCGTACTATTTGGTCCTTTACACTGAATGTCAACAGCCATAAGTCAATTGTTATCAAATACCCAACCAACAACAGGAAACTTTTAGGAATGAGAAACAAGGCTAAATATACCCACTTACTGCACCAGAGACACATTTGCAGCCATTTTCAGCTGAAAACAGCCAAAGTCAAACATAAGTATTGTAACTTAATAGATGCATTTTTGATTTGCAGTTTTTGGCCTGTTGCTAAGTGGTTGCTAGGGTGTTCTAGACCTCAGATATGATTTGTTTGTCCTTTTTTATTAACAGTAAAAGTGAGGCTAGCTTGAAATTGATTGACAGTAAATGATAATCGTACTTGAAATACAATTATGCACTTCAGTTGAACATACTACAAACGACCAATAATGATTATAAGTGCCATTAAAATCATATATTTCCCAACAAAACTGAACAAATGTATTATGAATCACCGATCGTAAGCATATTTCCTATCGACGGTGCGCTAATGTGCGTCCATCAGACAATATATATCGGTGATGTCATGGTGTTTCAGGGAAGTGAAGGCTAAGACAGAGCTGCATACTCAATGGCACAAGCCCAAGCTGCTAACAATCACATCAGGTCCTCATTTCAAAGCCCAGATGAGAAAAAAAAGGTTGCCTAGGAAACGGCTCCAGTGCACTGCACCTCCCTGGAGGTCCACCAACGCTAGACGAGGAATGAGATCCAAGCGCTCGCCCGGAATAAACCGCACTGTGTCGAAACTCCTCCATCCGACTAGAGCAATTACAGCCGAATATTACACTATCGTCTGCAAACTGACATGTCACACGCGTGACCACAACAAAGCCATCGTGTGGTTTCTGACGACACGAGCCGCTTGCCGTGGCTTCCATCTCAATCACCTTGTTGTCGGTAGGAGGTTGATAAAGGGAAAACTCTGAGAATCCATACAAGGATAACAAATTAGACGTCTTTAATATCTCAATTGTTTCTCCGAAATTAAACAGGGTACAAACCGGAACTCGCAGATGTTTTCTTGAGGACCAAGATCTCAATACTCCTCCTGGAGTTTCAAGAGATGTCTCAATAATATCTGTGCTCTCAATATAATCTCACATTTTTTTTTTCAGAGATGCAAACAGAAGCCCTGCTTCTCAGATGTTTCTCCTTAGAAAGAACCCTCAATAATTTAACATTTGCATCCTTCAGAGCTTCATAAGTATTGTGGTTCTCAGTGCAATCACATCTGAGAACCAACATAAAAAGAAAGTGAGATCCATTTAATACCTAAACTGTTTTTTATAGATGAAACAGAGTAAATTGAGACTCTGATGGTTCTTAGATGTTTCTTCTAAAAGAAAAAAACAAGTTTTGTAAGTGATGTGGCTGTCATCACAATTACTTTGTGGCTGGTAGGAGGTTGTGAAAGGGTGAACATTGAGAATCAACTAAGGAAATAAAAATCACAAATTAGATGTCTTTAAAATCTTTTTTCCCCCCCAAGACAGCAATGAGACCTAGACAGAAGCCCTGCTGCTCAGATGCTTCTCCTAAAGAAAAAAAATGTTTCTGCATTGTTTCACATACTTTTTCAGATTTGGCGTGCCGTCCGGGAAGTGAGCCGGTAGAGCGGCTAGCGAGGGCAAGGGTTCGGCGCCCGGCTCAGCCTCCGACTGCCCCCCGGACGAGGAAGATTTGCTAGCGGAGGAGTAGGGGAAGGGGAAGGATTGCAAAAAAGCGAGATACTGAAGGGAAGGAGGCAGGTTTATTTATAGTAGGTGACGAGGCTGTGATTGGATGGGAGTAGCAGGAAATGATTAGGAAATTAGGAACAGCTGCGATTAATTCGAATTACCGCTCCTCCCGAAACTTTGTTATTATCAAAACATGCACATATTAAAAAATAAAATTAAAATTTTGTTTTAGAGTTTCTTAAGCTTTGTGGCTTTCAATACAATCACACTGGAGGACAGTACAAGGTAAACTCTGAGAATCTACACAAGAAAGAAAAATCATAGAGGAGATCTCTTAAGCATCTCGATTGGTTATCCTAGAAAAGATGATGAGCAAATTAAGACACTAATGCTTCTCAGATGTTTCTTGAAATAAAAGGCCTCAGTAATCCAATAAGATTTTCAACAGAAGCCTTAAATATTATAGCTTTATACTCTTTATGTGTCTTTTCATTCATCAAATTTATGTGTCTTTTCATTCATCAAATTTAAGAAATCCAGTTCATGCAATCAGGAACTTCACAAGAGGGCCAACATTTTTCTCCTTTTGCAACTAAATGAAATTTGACATGCACATTCTTTATGTTGACCAATATTTTGCCAAAATTTTGCTAAGGTAGACTGCATAGCTTAGATTATTTGGAAGAATTTGATGAGAAATGTCAATTGTTTATTTTGAGATCTCTGAAACTTCCATTTCTTGGAAAATCGAGTAATCATACCGTAAATAAAATAGAATAAAAATACTAAAATTATTATTGATGTCAAATATGTCTTAAGAAAAGACAAATCTGTAAAGACAGAAAATCTGCAAAGCTGGCTTCTGAATTTTCTTTCCTTTGGGGTTTAAAATAAAATAAAATAAAATCAAATACAATAAAATAAAATAAAATAAAATAAAAAAAAGCTAATGTGACCATACCTTCACTATAAATCAATAATTGTCTCATTGTTGATGTATAGTGAAGGTATGGTTACATTAGCAATTACATTTTTTAGGACAAACATTTGAGATAAAGGTGATATTTCAGGGTATAACTGAAGGGTTTGGCACCAACTACAACAGAGGCCATGCGGGGTGACAGAAGGGTGGTTCCTTTGGGTGGGGTTGGATTGAGCTCAACTGAAAGTATCACACTCTTCACATACGTCCCTCCTAGATGATTAAACTCACGTCGACCTCAGTTTTAACAATCCAGGTTGTAATCTGACTTCAAGGCTCAAGAAGACAGGTATTCAGTCCCGTAGATGCTTTATAAACCCAGATTCCCCACGCTTTCCTCCAGTTCATCTCTGGTGTTGTTAGTTAGCAAATGGGCCCGTCCCGTTCTCTGCAGCATGAGCTCATGGTGCTGTTGTGGCTTGTGGGTCTGGCCACGGCTGCATGGCAGGGCTGTGTCATCTTCGGCGCCAGCGTGAATGTGCACTCCAGTGTTTTATCAGTTCATCAGAGGTCTGGATGCCGCTCAAGGCTGCTGGACTGCCTTACTGCTCCCGGCCTGTAAAACTGCTCCCATAAATATCATTAACTCTTAGATATGCCTTGTCTTTCTCAGTTTTTACATGCGAGTGTGAATAAAGTTGCACCCATTGGAAACAGAGATAGCTTAGCAGACTTATATATTTTTTACATAACATTTTTACGAGTGATAAAGTTAATCACAAATGAGGCAACTGCTCACATACAGTACAGATTTGGAGCTATAAAATTTAACATAGACTGCATTGACTATATTATTTAGTCAAGCATGTGATTAGAAATGTTTGAATCGAATAAACAAATAAATACAATAAACAAAAATAAATAAAGAGCCTCAGTAGAAAACAAATCCGTGAAGCTGTCTTTTAATTTTTCTTTCCTGTTAGGTTTAAAATAAAATCAAATAAAATAATAACATTTTTAATAATGACACGCATGACACCTAAAAAGACAAACCTGTAAAGCTGGCTTTTGAGTTTTCTTATGGGGTTTAAATTAAATAAAAAATTAAATAATAAAATTAGCAATAATGACATGTCACATATAGAAACAAACCTGTAAAGCTCACTTTTCCTATGGGGTTTAAATAAAATAAAATAAACTTGTATATTAATGTCACATATGTCTGAGGAGAAAAATCTAAGAACCAAGAAACTTAAAAGGTCTTTATTTAAACCTCATTTCTGTCATGGAGAGACAATTAAAACATTATATGAAGGAGATCTCTGTTTTTTTCCTTCATGTGGTACATTCTTATTTTTTGTAAATGAGGTCTGACCAAACCATTGAACAGCATACAAAAAGTAAGATGAACTGATTGTAATAGTTTATTTTCTATAGCGGGAAAAACAGAGCTGCAATTGTGTTACTGAAACTACAGAAGTCTAGACAGAGAGCAGCTCATTTCCAGGGCGCATGCAGAAGGAATGGAGTATTGACTGGAATAGGCTGGAATTGTATCTGTGACAGAATGCCAGATTACTTAGATTGTAGATTAGAAGTAAATGGGTGCAGCTGGAAAAAGGGCTGTTTCTAATGTGAACACAAACTACAGCACCTGCCAGCAGCCCATCTTTACCCCTGAACACAGCAGCGCTGCGACTGCCAGAAACACCAACTTCAGCAAGCCACAGCAATACTGCAATTAATGCCAAAATTCCTTACGACTTCATCAGAGATGCACCAAACGCATAATTCCCTAGCAACCGCACAGAACACCATAGAAACCACAAAGAAATGCGCTATAAACCACCAAACGCCATCGCAACTACCACCTACAATGCAATTTAAAACACTGAATGTAAAGAATTATATTATCTGTGCTACTCTTAACAAGTAAGAATATCTGGAAAAAACATTTATTGTCAATAAAAGGACATTTCTTATAAAAGCTTGTTTCCGCCAGGTTTACTGCATGTAAATTCTTTAAAAAAATTATTTAAAATTGTGAGATATAAATTTATAATTCTGACTTCTCGTAGATCTGGCTTATCGTTGATATGAACTCTGAATTGTGAAATTTTTTTACATCCCATAAAAAAATAATTGCAACTTTTAATCTAATCTTTTATTTCTCGCAATATTACTATTTGCATTTTTCTTCTCAGAATTGCAATTAATCTTTTTGTCATTTTAAGTTTAGATTTAGCAATAATTTTTTCTCCAAACTGTGAGGAAAAAAAGTCTAAACTGTGAGATAGAAACTCAGAATTACGAGGCAAAAAGTCACAAATAATTAATCTTTATACCGTGGTGGAAACTGGCTCTATAGTTTCTTCAGATTGATTGATCAAATTTCTTTCAAGCTGGCAAAGATGACCAGACACATTTTTTTTTGCTCTCTGAGGATGCTCGAGGAAAAGGGAAAAAAGAAATCGCTGTGCCACTGGCCTGAGATTCAGACAGACTGATCTATCAAGGAGAGCACGGCCTCAGAAATACACAATCATTACATTCACGTCTCTCCCAATCCCTCCCATGAGGCTCTGCTGATCCGAGGTGTATCCGACAGACTCTGTAATAACCCTGGCACAGTGAAGAGAGAGAGAGAGAGAGGCCAGACCCAGCCAAAGGTGACATTTATAAAAGAGAGTGCATAAAAATATGAACATACCAAAACATGCTCAAATCCGACAACAGACACAGAGTATTGTGTGTAATACACACACACACTTAAATGGTTATATAAAGGTGCATAAACATGATTTGTCAGCAAATTCCCGGGATTACGGCAGATGATGTGTGTTCCTAACATGCTGAGGAGAGCACGACAGGTCAGGCGTGAAACTGGGCAAATTGACACTAGTAAAAAAAAAAACACTGATTACAAGTTTATCTATAGATGCCTAACGGCATGACACATGAAAACTCCTACACCAAAAAGACAAATGAGAGGTTGTGACACAGACTAAATGACATGATCCTTGCTTGCTCTGTTGGTTGCCAATTTTTAAGGATAAAACAGTATATAATTTGTAGTACAAAATATATTCAGCTGTTATAGCAAACAAGAAATTTAAATTAAAACAATTATTTAAAAATCATAATAAATGTTAAATAAAATTTTAAATAGAAAATAATGATACATTTCCAATAAAATTGTCAATACAAAATAACATTTTACAAACAACTCTAATATAAATTATCTATAAAACAAATAAATAATATAATTTTTTTTTTTACAATAAACACAAGTACAAAAATAAGAATATAATTTTAGACTCAATACAAAAATAAGAATATATATTTAGAAGCAAAATAAAAAATATAATTTAAAAGAAGGAAAAACAAAATAAAACATTTCTATTATAAATAATAAAAAAGAATAAAATTTTGGTAGCAATAAATTAGAAATTAAATAATTTTAAAATAAATAAATAAAGTAATAATTGAATAATTCATTCATGAATAATTGAAAATTCTATGTTAAATATAAAATACTAATATATGTGTTACATATTCTGTGTGTTCTGTTTTGGTTTTCCCCACGTGTCTGCCTTTGCCCTTATTTGGTGTTTCCTGTCCTTGATCTGTTCATTGTGTTAATTTGTTTCCAGCCATGTTCCCCAGGTGTTCTCCCCTCGTTATGTCTTGTATTTAAAGTGTGTTCGTCCCTATGTGCTCTGTCCTATCTACTTGTTGCAATGCTATCGTTTGTGTCCAAGGTGCTCTATGTTAAATAAAGAAGTATTATTTGCTCATCTACTCTGGCGTTCCCTTGCTTCCCTGAGCAAAGTGTAACAATATGTGAATAAATAATTTTAAGAATAAAACAAAACAAAAATAAAACCATGCAAAATGCGTTCAAGATATCAAAATATTATTTATGGCTGGTATTTTCTGTCTTGACCTGCTACTGCTTTTGGCAGAAGTAGCAAACAGCTAATTTTAGACAGTGCGTACAAAGCAAGCACAAGTACAACAATAAACATTTGATTTAATCATTCGACTAAAATCGGCATCGACTTAGTAAATGCATGTCGTTAAGGCAGCAGTCATGGATTGTTTAAAGACATTTTAGTGCTTCTGTGTCACGCTACGACTCCCGCGACTCAAAGCGCCACGACGTACTGATGTCATTACGATCGTTCATGTCACAATCATAACACTCATCAATGGAAATCTGTTCAGTGTCATATCCTGCTTTGATTAATATGCAGAATCTCACTAATTGGATGCCTAATTAATTCAGCAGGGCCTCCTGGAGATGTTTTGGGGCGACGCACAAAAGATGCCTTGAATAGCATGCTGTCAGATGCACCATCAGATAGCCGAAGGGTATTAAAGTAATTTCAAACACACAAACACAAGACATTAAATGTTGATAAATACCTAATATGCTTAAAAACAATAAAACTAGCTTTTAAAAGTAAACAGTGTCTGATAAGACATAATGTTTTGGGGTTCGTTCAAATCTCTAACCCTAAGTATGAACAAACATGACTAACAAGTAGTAAAAATCTCTGAAAAAGCGAGGTTCAGTCGAAACAAATTGCATCAAAACGGCCTTTTGGTTTTAAGGACTGTATCGTATTGAAAGTATTCAATTATGGAAAGTGAGTCTTAGAGGAACCAATATAGTTACTGGATGCAAATTTATTCAAAGCATATGCAAAATTATGAACTCCCATCTATCGGCTTCTCATCTCTCTATTTCAGCTCACGTTAGGAGGTGTAGCGGAGAAGATTCAGTGAAGTGGGGATTTTATTTTATATATTTTGCCTTAATTCTCCATTTCTGGGGGAGCCTGTGCTCCCGAAACATTAAAAATAAATCTTCTTCACCGCTGAAAGTAAAAAAAAAAAAAATTAGAGAAGGAAGAAAAGACCACCTGCATCTCCCAAATCCCATTCGGCATCCCTATCCTGAATTATGAAGGAGCTTGTCAGGCAGCGAGTGGCCGCCTGCCTCCTCTTCCTCAGTCTGCCGACTCGCTGCTCATTCATCATTTACACAGGCAGAGGCAGCTGAAGCTCAAATACTGACTCGCTGCCTCGTACCGCCAACCAACAGCACTCATACAGCACTGCAGCAAAACTTTCAGAGCTTCTTCGGCTTAGAAAACATTACAGCAGCAAACTAAAACTCCAAAAAAGAAAAAATCATTCATTTCAAATTGAGCAAATACAAGCAGAGTTGTCAGCATTTTAAATACAAATTTGGATACCACAATGTCATCTAATGTTGTTATTAGCCGTGTTTCCATTAAACTTAAAATTGCGCAAATTGCAATTGCGAATTGAAAATACGCTTAATGGAAAAGCATCAATTTCGCAAAAACTCCCATATATCGCAAAAAAGTTTTTATGCTCTCATGTGGTTTTTCAGGCAATTCGAAAAAGGAGTATTTTGCTGCAATGGAAACTGTTTTTTCGCATTTACAGGTCACATGGCATATGCAAAAATCATATGATCATTCTTCCATGTATTATAACCTCCAAGAAACACTTAATACGTGTTCATTCTCGAGTATAAGGGGCTATTGTTAGCAAAAACTACTGAAAATCATTTTTGGTGATTGAGAAATGTAAAAAAAAAAATATATAAAATAATTCGATTAAAATTTTTTAAACATTTTCTACTGATCTTAATGAGTCGTCCTTTGCAACTTACTGAAATATAAAGTTTATATGATAATAACTAAAACGACAGTAAAAATGAAAATAAAAAGGAATATAAACTAATAAAAATGGCAAAAAGTAACACAATTACTAAACATTAATAAATGTAAAAGAGCTAAAAAATAAAACAAGCTAATTCAAAATGAATGAGAAAAAATTAAAAAACAATTCTACATTAATAAATACTATATTACATATACTACAAATACATACTAAAATTATACTATAAATAATCATACTAAAATAATACCAATAACATTAATATATGAAAAATATTTTTGCTATTTTTTATTTTTACTTTAATTATACTGCTATTATAAGTAAATATTATATATATATATAATTAAATAATATTACCAAAAACAAAATAATATAAACATTTTTTTAAAAAGTCTAAAATTATCTCTTAATTAAAGAACCAAAATTATTCAAGTTTTATAGGTATTCTTATTTAGGCAGTTATATTCATGTAAACTTTCAGTTGGCCTTTAAAAAAATAAATAAATAAAAGGTCCTCCCTCAATTTCTGAATATTTACACAAACACTACAATACACGTGGAGAAAAAAAAAGTGTATTGACCAAATATTTTAGTATGGCACCAAAGCATTCATACATTTGTTAATTACAAGTTTTTGCGGCAAAGTTTAGCAGTCACACTTTTTCCTGAAGCTGAGCATATGCTGAATTTCAGAGCATGCTAACAGACATAAAGATGAAATGCATATCTGGGATCGTGTGTGACAATCACATCTGATGCATAATGCCAAGAGAGGAAGAACATTTGTAATGCAGAAAGCATTTTAACAACAATCAAAAGAAAGTGAGGCCATTCGGAAATCGTATTACAAGGGTGGCCGTGCACTCAAAGCAAATGTGTCCGAAACGCGTGGCTCGGAACAGGCCGTTTTTTTGCGTCTTAATCCAGTTAAAATCACGGCAACATGAGCCCGACAGGAAACCGGGAGCAATTCAATCTTCAATTCTCCTGCTTATTAGGAAGCTGAGTGCTGGCTAGCGCAGAGCTTAGTGATGCAACAGAGAACAGGGCCGAACCCAGACACGGTGAGCCGAATGCTGGGTAAACATCGGTGACGAACAGCCTCCTTCAAGCAGCTCCAGATTGGAGGTGCGGAAAAAGAAAACGCTGAAGCTTATCCCAAAGTCTCATCTGTCCCTTTCCCAAAGCCCACGACAAAGAAAGCAGCCATGAATACTGTGGAGGCCGATCTTCCTGCCAGACTTTAATCCATGGAGAAAAAACCTGATGAGGATGCTTGGGGCAAAGAGGCGGCACGTCGACTTTGATCTGTGCAGAAGTTGACTTTATTGTGGGGTTTTTGAAAGCTTGCCGTCTCTCCGCGGTTTGAGCAGCCAGCTGTTTAAGACGAAAGGAAACCTCCCAGAATCTAAACTCAAAAGGATGCTGAAAACTCGGAGTGATGGTGCCGATCCAAACCATATATGATTTACATACTTCAAAAGCAGATTGTAAGAGGTTTAACACGCACTCTATTCGTCCAAATCCAGACACAGTCTGCATAAATGTGTGACAAGCATCAAATCCCCACGGCTTGCACACTCCTGACACTTTTCGACACTTTTTATCTACAGAACAGAAGAACGAGGAAAGAAAATAATAGAGAGGATTTCCCACATGTGTCCTGAACTGTCAGGCCACGGATCCAACACCATTCTGGCACTGCTAGTGTGAGACACTTACAGCGGTCTGGGAAAACAAAAACTACAGACAGATTGAAATGTAACATCCCGTTTGGTTAAAGGACGGATATTTGTAGCAAAATGTTTGGTCGCAGTGTATTTAAACTTATCAAGATTGTGTCATTCAGAATCGGACTGAGACTGTTTTAAATGCAGCTCTCGAATTTGAATTCAATTTGTATTGAGGTAGCAAACAAGATGCAGACTTGCAAATTGAATCTGAATTTAAGGGAAAGTTCACCCAAAAAATGAAAATTCATAATTTGCTCACCCTCAAGTTGCTTCTTTCTTTTTGCTGAAGACAAAAGATATTTAGGTACCCAGACAATCGGTAGCCATTAACTTCTATAGTATTTTTTTTGCATACAATGGAAGTCATTTTGGGGTGAACTTTCTCTTTAAGGAAGTAGAATAAATGCTATTTTTTAACAACAACAACAAAAATGTAGGTCGAGACACTCTTTTAATGTTTTCCATTTTTACAGTTCTCATTACAAAACCTACATATATTTATTATACATACAATAATTTATTTATTTAAAGAAATCTGTGGAATTTAACAGGATTAATGGACCTTTCTAATTCCTCTACTTCCAGTTTATTTATTTTTTTGCTTTTTGTTGAGGCCAATTCAAATCAAATTCCAACTCATGAATTAAAAAGGAACTAAATTTGTAAACAAAATAAAATGTACAAAAAAAATTTCTGTGAAATCAATCATGATTATTAAAGGGTTAGTATAAAATAATTAATGACAAAAACAAAATTTGTTTAAGTGTTAGGTTGCATAAAACAAACAAACAAAAAAACAGTTGATGATTATTAAAGGTTAGGTTGCTCATTTGGCATATAACAAAACAACATAGCATAACACAGCATAGAATAGAATAGTTTTCTGTGAACAACCATTGATTAATAAATGTTAGATTGCTCATAGGGCAATGGATGCTGCATTAACTGCTTCTTTCTTTCTTCATCTGTCCATATTAAAAATAACACAGCAATTTTCTCAGCCCTTAGTAAAAAAAAAAAAAAAATGTAACTCCAAATGTCTTAATATTCACAAATAAATTGAGCCTAAAGTACAGGTCAGTTATCAGTGCTGCTGTAATAACAGAGACACGATGTTAAGAAATGCCACTAGAAAGCTTTTAGTGGCCGTCATGACATAAACACTTATTTCAGATGATCCACTGTCACTTAAGAGATGAGCTCCCCTGTCGTTTATATGATTGTGGTCAATCAATAAAAAAACAAATTAGGTTTCCAAAGATCACATTTTGTTGGGGTTGGAAGTAAAAACCGTTTCCATTTTGAGCATTAGCAAGTTCATGTTACATATCCCAATCGACTATCATGAGGTAACCATGAGAATGGACACCAGGATGAATACAGGTTATATTAATGTGCTAATAATGAATGAAAAGAGGGGCTCACGTGACACCTCTTCTGCTTGCTTTTGTGACGCACACCCACAAGCAACAACAGTATCAGAAGCATCCCAGAGCTTGTTTCTAGATATGACAACCACACACTTGGCTCTTATCGCAGAAAGGAAACCAGTGCTAGCGTCCTTATGGGACATTAGTCTTGAGCAGATCGCATTAAACCCTTATATCTGCCTAAGGATCAATTAGCATGGCATTCAACACCACTCGCAGGGCCCTCGGAGTGCATTAGAACTCCCCGACAGCCCAAACGAACACAGTGACATGGTGTAATGAGGGAGAACAGACTCGGCCCGCATGTCCGTGTATGGTTTTATACTAACTCCATTAATGTGACCACCGACAGAGAAGTCATTATGCTGAAAATGAACTGATGCAAGGCAGGACGAGGCCAGGTCAAAGACCGCAGCTACGGAGGAAGCCATCTGAGGGCAAGAAGAGGAAGGCCAAGGGTGAGAAAGCAAAAGACTTCATGTTCAAGAAATGCCATACCACCAAACTATACTACTTTTTCTGTGTAAGCATGAAGTTTTCAATATGCACTAGAAAAAGCGACACCAACAGTATGAATATCTCTGCATTTAAAAATCATATTGATTTGGAATGACATAATAGTTTGTAAATGCTGATTTTTTAATTTTATATAATTGTATTAATTTTTTTATTTATATAATTTCAAAGAAAATAAACATATGTATATATTAAATTAAATTTTCTGAGCTGTTAGTGAATGACATACCATTAAAAAAATAAATGTATATAATACTGCATGATGTCACATGCTATCCTAAAGTATCACATAATAAAAGTGTAAGTTTTCTAAATTCATGGTTAAAAAAATGCTTTTTAAGCAATTTTTTTTTTTATATCATATTGATTTGAAAGACAAAACAATTTTTATATTTTTTCTATTATATAGTTATTGTTTTCTTTTAAAAATTACTTCTGATATATAAGTGAACAACACACTATAAATTAAAAATTCAGTTCAAAATGTCATACTTGTCATACACCACATATACTACAAAAATAGAGCAAGTATTAGCAATGAGTATTTATCGTTTAAAAAAGTAAACAACATTTTTCTAAATATTTACGAAAATCATATTGATTGAAACATGGCAGCCTGAAAATGACAAATATATATATATATATTACATAAACACTAACACTTTACAGTAAGGGTCATAGGTTAATGCTAATTAATGCATTAATTAGCATTAACAATGAGCAAACATTAGTAACAGAATTTATTCATCTTTATTAAGGCTAATTGATAAAACTACAACTGTTCATTGTAAGTTCATGAACATTAATTAACAGATATAACTTTGGATCTGAATGAATTAGTAAATGCTGAAATTAATATTAACTGCGATTAATAAATGCTTTAAAAGTATTTTTCATCGCTTAGTTCATGATAACTATATATGTGAGAGTTAACATTAGATATAATGCATTTGTGTATGAAAGTTTAACCAAAAAATGATGACAGGCCATACCATAAAATGATGGCAAAATGTAACATTTTAAATCAAAAACTGCTGAAAAAAAAAACAAAAACTACATTATTTCTGAAATATAAGTGGACAGCAATCTGTTTGAAATCCTGTCTGTTAAGATACTTTCCTGTAGTTTAAACAGTACAGCACGGCACTGGCAACCCCAAGATCACGGGTTCAATCCCCAGAGAAATCAAGTACTGATAAAATGTACATGTGTTTCTTGAATGCCATCTAAGTCACTTTAGATAAAAGCATCTGCCAAATGCATAAATGCAAAGAATCAGTAGGCAGAATACAGTACAGACTTCCCAAACAGCAGTGTGCTAGTGTGCCACTGAAAACACAGTCGGAGGGAGAAGCATCCCATCACACTCACGGAGAGAGGTGACATTTTGACCTTGTCTTAGAAAGTGACCTCTAGGAAGCTCTCTTTGGACGTGTTCTCACTCCCCCCGAGGGAGGATGAGGAGAGGTGAGAGGCAAGAGATGAGGGCTTTATTCCCTCTTGCTGTGGCTTTTATTCTTAGCACAAAAGCCACCGCGCTGACTCTGGCACGTAGGATGGCACTGCACGTCTGCCTGAGCCTCTGATATCCTCCAAATCAGGATGAGAACAACTCCCCCGTGCAACTTTATTACATTGCTGGGAAAACAAAGCATGTGTGCAACACAGTCCAAACAAAATCAAGCAACATCTGTTGACGTGAAACTGCATTCACAACCTATTTTATTTAAGAACGGTAAATATTTGGGAATGAAATAGGATATTTAGTCAAAAAAATGTTCTGGAGGACTGAGAATTACACTACTGTACAAAAGTTTGGGGTCAGCAATATTTGTTTTTTAAAAAAAGTTACACTTTTATTTAAGATGAATTAATTAATCGGAAGTGACAGTACATATATGTATAATGCTAAAAAAAACTTTGTTATACTTTTTACAATAAGGTGTCATTTTTTACCATTAGTTAATGAATTAACTAATATGAATAACTAATGATCAAGACATCTTTGTTGTCATTAGTTAACAACATTAGTAAATGTGAACTAAGAATAAACAATACTTCTACAGCATTTATTAATCTTAGTTAATGTTAATTTCAGCATTTACTAATGCATTATTAAAATCTCAAGTCGTGTTTGTTAACATTAGTTAATGCACTGTGAACAAACAATAAACTGTATTTTCACTAACTAACATGAACAAAGATTAATAGTGTAATAAATGAATTGTTCATGTTAGTTAATATATTAACTAATGTTAACAAATGACACCTTTTAGTAAAGTGTTACCAAACAAGTTGTTTCTTCCTCATGTGCACCAATGCTGAATCATTGACAATAAAAACAGAAATGCGTATTTATAAAGCAAACTTCATCAAGTTTGAGTTTTTTAAAACCGTATTCATGTGATATGGTGCATCACAGCTGTAAAGTGCATTTGCTGTACATTGGTAATTAGTCACAGAAAGCAGGCGATGTATGGGACGGAGATGTTCTCGTTTGAGAATCTGGAGCTCTCTGTAATTACTCGTGTTGTGCCTACACTCCAGACGCTCTCAGAGGAAATTCAGCTAATTGGTGCTGGAAAGAGAAATGAGTTTGAGGCCAAACCAGTGATCTTCAGCGTCGCTGCGCACTTTACTCGTCTTCTAAACTGCGCTTTTGAGGTGCACACAACAGCAGACAGCACGTCTGGGTGAGAGCAGTTGGGTCTATAATTGAACGTTTACATCACTCTCTGAGGTGACACAAGGAAAACCTGAGCTCCTCTGCGCTCTTCTTTATGAGAGGTAAGGTGACCAGCAGCCCGAGGTACACAGGAAATTGAATCATGCTTCCTTCCTGTAAGTCCCAGCAGCGTTTGGTCTTACTCAGAACACTGCAGTGCACAGAATGAAGCCACAACATCACTGCACTGATGCACTGCGACCTAATGGGAAATACCATTTGCATCGTGTTGCAAATCTCAAGAGCTAATAAACATCCACTTGGTCAAACTTCATATATTCATCCATCTCTTCATCTATCTTTCTAGCATTCTATCCATCCATCTTTCTAGCGTTCCTTATACATCCATCCATCTCTTCATCTGTCTTTCTAATCATTCATCCGTTCATCTATCCATCTTTCTTTCTAGTGTTCTATCCATCTATCTATGCATCTATCCATCTTTCTAGTATTCTGTCTTTCTGGACTTTAATCCATCTATCTTTCTAGCATTCTATTCCTTTATCCATCTATCCATTTATCCATCATCCATTCATCTTTCTAGCATTTTATCCATCTATCCATCTATCTTTCTAGCGTTCCTTCATCTGTCTCTATCCATCCATCCTTTCTTTTCATCCATCTATCTTTCTATTGTTCTATCCATCTGTCTATGCATATATCTATCTTTTTAGTGTTGTCTTCCTAGTGTTTTATCCGTCTATCTTTTGAGAATTCTATCCCTGATCCATCCATCCATCCATCTTTTTAGCAATCCATCATCTATCTTTCTATGCATCCATTCATCCATCTTTCTAGAGTTTCATTAATCTATCAATCCATTCATCTTTCTAGAAATCTATCCCATCCATCCAGCCATCATCCATTCGTCTTTTTACCATTTTATCCATCTACCCCTCCATCCACCTTTCTAGTGTTCCATTAATCTATCACTCTATTAATCTTTCTAGAATTTTATTTATCTACCTATCCAGCATTCTAGTCTTCCATCATCTATCTATGCATCCATCCATACATTCATCCATCCATCCTCTTTCTATCATCCATCATTCAAGCATTCCATTAAACTATCCATCCATCCTTCTAGCATTCTATCCATCCATCCATCCATCCATCTTTATAGTGTTCTATCCATCCCTCTGTCTACCATTCCATCTATCCATTCATCCATGTTTCTAATGTTCTGTCCATTATGTCCTAGCATTTTATCTCCATCTATCCATCTACAGTATCCATCATCCACCCTTCTCTTCTTTTTTCTAGTGTTCTATCCATGTATCATTCCTTGTATCTATCTTTCTAGCATTCTAACTTCCCAGCATTCCATCCATCCATCTGTCCCAGCTCTGATCTTTAACAGCTACGCCACACATTTATCCATCCATGCACTGTGAGAGTAACTTACGTAGTCGTGGAATGCCTTTGCTTCACTGGAATGCTCGCAGGTTTCTCTCCTTTCAGGTGCCGCACAATATAAATCCCAGAATACACTGCAAATCACACAGAGGTAAATGAAGCATTTGCCATGAACAACAAATCAGCACATGAGAAACATTTAACAATGTGAATCTTACCACCACCATGAATGTAGGAATCCTGGAGGTTCTCCTAACGTTATGTTCTTCTCCCATCTTATCTGGATAAAGAGGTGAGAAAAACACTTTAAGACTTGATTCACACTAAGACTACTTTACCTTCATTAGGCTAAATGTCCACCAGCATGTGTTTTGTAGTCAGCCAAACTAATTAATTGCTCAATATTTGGCGAGTCTACAAAACTGTGTTTAATTTAATTTTAGCAACAGAGTGGAGTAAAAATGAACACCAACTCTTATACTATCAGCAATAATGATAATAATAATTTGAAAGAAAAATTAATTAATTAATTAAAAAATAAATAAAAGAAAAAGTAAATATAATTTTGACTATTTGATTAGTAACCTCGAAATACTGTGATATCTTAGATATTTATTCTTAATTTTACTTCATACCTTTTCTTTTCAAAAGGATTTCAAATTCTTAAAATGTTGTTTACTTCCAGGTTTAAATAGGATTTTAATTTCTAGTTTTTTAACAAAAATGACTGTTCAGAAGTTGGGGACAAGGAGTCTTTTCTGCTCACCAAAGCTGCATTTATTCAACTAAAAATACGGTAAAGACAGAAATAAATAGCTTTTTTTCTATAAAAATATATCCTTCAGAAATCATTCTATTTGCTGCTCAAAACATTTAATGTTATGACAGTTGAAACAGTTGTGCTGCTTAAAATTTTTGTGCAAACCATGACTTCTTTGATCAAAAGAAAATAATTCAAAACATCATTTATTTGAAATTTACGGTCACTTTCCATCAGTTCAGTGTGTCATTTTTCTGAACAATTCCAACTACATTCAACCACTAGTGCTGAACTAGTTCAAGTGTACATTTTACACTACTTGTACTAAATATAAACTGGACCAAACCTGCTGTTTTATTTTGTGCTTTAAACACATTTCTCATTTCTAGTTACAAATTAGCAAACTTAAAATAGTCTAGTCTGATACAGGTGGACAAATTAACCTTGCAAATCTGAATATATCGGGCGACTTGAAGTGTCTGCTATTCTTTTGATAGACACAGCTTTGGAATTATAATGACAATCAGTAATGGTGTGCTAAATGTGTATTATTGTATTTTCTCAGATGGCTTGTACGCTTAAGCGTGTATGAGTCATATGCAAATAATGGTGAGACTATAAATATCGAAGTGGTGCTTCTAAATGTCATGGTTTCCTTCACATAGATCAATCCCACAATGCCTCAGTGACATTGAAAAGAACTCATTCAGACATAAATGATTGTGATCTTCCTTAAATGCTTTACATCGCAAGTAAAACACAGAATCGTGAGCAGCTGATATAACAAAGCAAACATGCGCTTTTCTTCATTTCTTCAACATGCCAGCACCGCTCCAGCCTTTCTGCTGAAACAATTTGGTCGTTTTTACAGCGATGCACTGACTCTCCTCCAATCCCATTAAGTGGACACCAAACATCTAATGTGTCCTGCTTGCTCAGCATATCATCTGCGTGTAATTAAATTAGCCGGAGTCCCAGGGGGGCGGGCCGATGCTTACGAGGCTGTGTGCCTGGATGGTACATCGATAAGCAGGAGCTTAAATAAAACCCCCCGCTGGCTCACCTCTGACAGGAAGGTCTGTGCTGACTTCTGGGCTCCTACATGTAACAAGTACTCGTACACGTAGAGCGCTAGCCTGTAAAACACATACAAACACAATCTCATTAATTCATATAACATTGTGCTCTACAAGCATTCCAATCTATTCTAAAAATTAGGTAAATGATGCTAAAACCATTTTAAAAATGAACATCTCACTGTTTTAAAGCAATTATCACAATTAAATAAAAGGAAAACAAAAGTTGTTTCAATGTAAGATTCAATGTAAGTTGTTTTTACATTGAATCTCCAATGTAAGCATTTTTAAGAAACTATTAAAACCTCACTCATTACACATAAAATGTGTGGCAATATAAATTATTAATATTATAATTGCATTAATTCTGAATAATAGTAAGAATGTATTTAAAATGATCATAATTATTATTATTATCCCTGTTATATAATTTATTAATTAAAAGTTGACAAAGTAAAAACAAAAAGTGAGAAACACATTAATTGGACCTTGCTACCAAAATGCTAAATTATTTTGTGATTTAAAGTAAAATCAAGCATTTCAATAATCTGAGTTTACATTAATTCATTGTTAATGATTTATTTCCATAAATAAATGACAGAAATGTCATATTCAGCGTACTTTTTCTGTAAAAGTGTTGCATGATAAATTGCAGACAATGGGAAAAAAGTTAAGGTTAATTTAAATAAGATTACGCTCAAAACATGGAAAAAAACATGTATTGCCATATACTTAAGTGATTTTTACCGTTCTCACTGTCATCCAAAAAAAAAAAAAAAACATGACGAGGAAAACAATTTTGGAGCACATGCAGTCGAAGTTTCCAAAACCAACCAAGTTTTACCCATAAAAAAACTATTTTATTTTAACCTAATAGCGATAGTGACACCTCACTCTAGCTGGCATAAAAAATGAGGAAACGCGTGTAGAAAAGGTCATGTAGAGATTGCACTTGAACAGTGAACACCACAGAAAGATAATCTTTAGATGCAGATCAGCTTTCCTGATGCCGAACAATCTATCAAACAAAATGAGACTTCAGAAGCATCACTTTGCCTGTCAGCATAGGCCAAAAACTACCATTTCCTTTGAATGATGAACATGGTGACTGGGAGAAGAGAGAGGCATCCACATTCATTCATCGATCTGCAGATTTGATCACTTGACTCAGCACGGTTCATCTGAGGCCACCGCAGCTCTGTGCCTCAATGCCAAATACTCACGCACATCCTAAACCTCAGTGAGACATAGATGAAAGTTAACATAACAGCTAAGGCATTGCCAGATGGTTGCTAAATTCTGTTTGGTTGCTATGAGGTTGCTAGGTTGGTTATTGACTGGTCCTGGTCAAATGAGCTCATCTGAAGTCTCTATGATGCATAGATGTGGCTCAGGACTCTCCTTTAAATGTAAGTCTATGAGATTGTTCCTCTGATTTATGGCCTGGCGTGAGGAAATTGAAAGTTTCAGCACTTTCAATGTTGCATGATTTGTGGTATAATTCATTAGATAATGCTCAATAAACAAGTGGTCTAGTCTAATCTATTCAGGTACTTGAAAAAATTATGGAAATGCAGCTGAATAGTTTCAAATGACTTTGGACTTGAGGTCTTAAATCTATAAATTAACATTAAAACTGCTTGTCACCATTCAAACACAAATGTCAGAAAAGGCCTAATGTAAACATAGTCATATATTAAATCGTATAATAATAATATTATATTGGGACTGTAAATAAAAAGTAAACAAAAACATTAAGACATAAAATCCCTAAATTAATGCCAACATAATAATACTAATTATTAGAATTATTTTATATATATATATATATATATATATATATATTATAATAACTATTATTATTACCATATAACCATGTAATATAGTTATAGCCACAAAAAAGTCAGATAACATTAAGATATAAAATTAACAATAAAAGATTAGATGCTGCATACTTTTATAATGGGTGGTTAAATAAATAATGCAATTATAATGTAAAAATAATTTAAAATATGCATTATACATTATAAATATTATGATATTATGGCTGTGAAGGAAGAATAGCTACTTAAACTTAGTTTTCATTGTAACACTTTAAATCTCCAAATTAACGTCAACATAATGTAAAAAGAACAAAATAAAGAAGGAAAAAAACTTAAATGCTTTAATGATAATAATTATAATTGTTATTTATTGTTAGCTACAAAAAAGTGAGAAAATATTAGAAAAAAAAAGAATAAAAATGTTGTATATAATTTTGCTAAGTAAAAAAAAATTTAATTTAGGTTTGCAAACCTAACTCATTTTTGTGCAATATATACTAAAATTCATATAATCTTATTATATATATTTAAAGACATGCTTCACAATCAAATGGCTAATAAATACAGCATGTAAAACCTGAGAAAGGCTCTTTGATCAGATGAGATCAGTCAGTATTGACTAGTAGTAGTAGTGGTCTTTGCATTCACTTGCAAACAGTTCATCAAACGCCCTCTTAACCCTAAGTATCAGATACTGATTAAGAGACAAGACCAGTAAAAGCTGATTTATCACACGGCTAATTTATCCTTTCCAAACCATCAAGGAAACTGTGATGTCCCAGCATCTCGGTATGAAGGCAGCAGTAATGACATTCAGTGAGTGAATGCAGAAGCCCAACAGTCCACAGCGCATCATTTTAGTACAAATGCAAATGAGCTTCACAAGCAGTTTGCCCTTTCTGTTATTACCAGAGCCTCGTACACTCAGAGACCGGTCGGTAATATGCCACCAAACGAATTCTAATGAACGACCAAGACAGAGCTTACACAAAAAGATGCGTGTCCACTTATCCGCGTGTGGAATGTGACCAATCGCAGGTAGGGAAATGAACGAAGAGAGAAGGAATATCAGAGGAACAAAGGAGAATGAGCAGAGCTATGTGGTGAGGATAATAACTACGGATACTGACGCAAACAGCAGTGAAGATGAAAGGAGTCGGGTGGGAGGAAAAGTGGGGGGCAATTAATACTCCAGAGGTCTAGAAACTTTGGTAATGTCATGGTGATGGGAATGACGGGGGGAGAAGCGCAGTGAAAATACCCCCTAGCAGGGCTGCAGAATGAACTCAATAGAAAACTCATCGTCTCCCTGCAAAACACTGAACAGAGAAGCTCACAGAATGTTAATCATCAAATACACAGGCCTGCTTCTTTATATATGAACATACAGGCCTAACAAATCTTGTAAATATTACAAATATAGTCTATAAGGAATACATTATATATACATATAACACAGTACTCTATATATACACACACACACATATATATATATATAGAGCTGGGCGATATGGAGCAAAAAATATATCTTGATATCTTTACAGGATAAATAACCCCCCAAAACTACTGCAAAAACAAATATGCCAAATTCCAAGTCTTTTTTTATTGAAACTCAGAGGTAGGCAGTTCAGAACAAAGTGCTTCTGCGAATTTTCTTTTAAAAATCCCTGTATACATATTGTAAAACAATAAAGGAAGAAATAATACATATTGCCTTCTTTTCATTCAAAAATAAAACAACTATATATATATATATATGTATTAGAATAAGATTAGATTAAGGTAATGCCAATTTAAATAGTAGGACTGTCACTGTAGAATGTAATAAATGCTATTATTATTTTTATTATTATTATATTGCATGAGTCGAAACTAGTGGGAATCAGCAAACTCAAATGGACAGAAATTTAAAATCTGTTCACTTTATGGTTACCGAAATATTAGAGTGTACAAAAGTTCAGCTTTAAAAGGATGGGTCACAAAATCTTCCCATGGTGTGAGAAAACTACAAAACTATGAGAAATAGGTCTTGTAATGTGTTCCCAAAGTTAGGAAGTGGGCAAACAATCCAACATAGCATATTGATGAGCAATGCCTAGACACTTCCTGATGCAACTCAAGACAAACACACCAGAGAGAAACGTGATTTCTATTGGTCATTCCTTCAGCACTCGATCTGTGTGAATGGCTGATTTTTGGTCAGTGTTTGAGTAAACCCCTGCTTTTGCCTGTATTTCCCTCCCCCTTGAGATGAAACACTGACTGGAGGTGTGGGGGGGATGTGTAGAGGACTATTAATGTTTCATAACGGTGGGGCGGTCCAGATTAGGACAGAAGATGAAAGGAGTGTTTGGGTGAATGGAGTAATGAAAGAAACGAGGAAAACACCGGTGACCTCTCTGCTCTGAGACGATCGGCAGCCAAACAAAGACAGCTGAGTTTCTCTATCAGGTCACGAGAGGATGAAGGAAGGTGTGCAACAATCTTCCACAAACACATCACTGACATTTCTCATGAGAAATCCTTCTTTATAGGTGCTGCGGGTCATATTTTTGATGTAAAAGGGGTGGTTGACTGTTTTTTTTTATTTCTGATTGTGTTTATGGGGTGCAGTCTAACATGTGTTAAAGGGATAGTTCACCCAAAAATGAAAATTCGATGTTTATCTGTCACCCCCAGAGCTTCTGAGATGTAGGTGACTTTGTTTCTTCAGTAGAACACAATAAAAGATTTTTAACTCAAACCGTTGCAGTCTGTCAGTCATATAATGACAGTCAATAAGCACACAATCTTTGAGAGACAAAAAACATACACAGACAAAAGCAAATTAAACTCTGTGGCTCGTGACGATACATTGATGTGAAGACACGAAATGATCAGGACCTCAATGTCGTCGTAACTGCAAATATTGTTTATGCTCAAACAGCAACATTAAACACTAACGTTATAAAAGTGAAACCACAAACAACCACCCCAACACTATCTGTATCTTAATGTACAGAGACGACTTAAAGTAAGGTATTCTTAGGTGGAGTGTAACAGCTATGAATGCCTCAGCGCTCAACCAATAAATTAAAACTAAGCATTTGTTTAAACAATGGTGCATAAATAGACCATTTGGTGCAATATTGGTGATGCTCCACCACTGCTATTTCTTACATTTAGCAATTTAGCAAAATAGCAATGCTGTGGCAATCATCCAAAACACCCTGGCATGACGACAACCACTTTTGCATGAAAACACCCACTCATGTTTTTGTGACTAAAAGTACAAATCCAAAAATGTGCTGTCCTTAGGGCTTAATTTTTAGTGCAGGATTGTGGGTATTGCACATAATTTTTCTAATTCCAGCTGGATCTATGTTAATAATGTGGGAAATTCTTGAAAACATTTATTCATTAAAGCAAATAGGTTGAAGGAGAGTATTAATTCACACAAATTATCAGATCAAATCAGTATTTTGAAAACTCTGTGAAACTAATTTCATCATTTCATGATTCAGCGCTACTGAATCTTCCCTTTTGAAGAGAACTGTGCACTCACACCCAAAACATGCACCCTCCAAACGTCCAAATACACACTAAATACTGTCAAAATAACACAGTCGGTTGAGTGAACGAAAACAGTTGAGAATGAAAACGCATGTGCTTCAGTATACTGGATCTGTAAGTTTGGTCTTAAAGTGACAGCAGCCTAATATAGCCATACATGCTTCTGTGTTTAAAAAAAAACAGAAGAAAATCACTCACTCCACTTAACTAAATAACTTGTAACTAAATAATCTTTATTTACTTGCAGACCATCCAGTGTTTTTACACTGCATAACTTTATTCAAAATCTGTACTTTTCTCGTTTGCATTCATTCTGTTTTTCCATTTATTTGTAAAAAAGAAATATAAAAATGAAATTCAAAATACTAACAAAAACTTTAATAGTATATCCATGATACTAAAATAACACTTTCTTGTCACTGAATCACATACTCTACTGATTCCTAATAAATTCACACCAGAAATAGATTACTAAAATTGGACTAAAACCTACTATGAGCCTTCAAAAAGAGTGAAGACAAACAAGATGTTTCATTGATTCAATTAGGTTCATTCACAAACAAGATGACTCATTCAGTGCCGTTCTGAATCATATTCATTCAGTAGGTTCAAATAATAAAATGCTCAAAGCATTCACACACCACAAAAAACATCAAACACATGATTCAGTGTATGAAGTAAACAAGAACGTTTCATTCACTTGCCGCTTACATCATAAACAGGTTGGTCATCCATTCTTGGACAACAGAAACATCCAGGCAAACCAGATCAATCTGGCAACCGGTTTACAGGTAGTACCTGTCAAGCTTTGTCATGAACACAGATAATAGATTGTGCCCTGGAGACGGAAATAAGGAAATAAACCGCCGTTGCTTGGCAATAGTGTCCCTGTTCGGTAAAATATTAAACAAGTTAATCACATCAGCGCCAAAAGAAGTTGTGAGACTGTGTTGGGAGTTCAGGGACCGTAGCAGCGCTTTGTTTAGGGAGCGTGAGACGTCTGGAAGAATTCGGCTGAGTCACACCTGCGCAGAGGAGGCAAAGCTTATGCCAATTTGCAACTGCCCTCCCTGTAAATGTTCCTGGTCTGCCATTATCTTCTGCAGCCAGACTCTGCCAGCCTCCCTGAGGGAGCAGGGCAAGGGGCCATCGCCGCCTGAAAGCCCGCTGACGTGTATCTTTGAGGGCCTCTCGTCTGGGCAGAAAGGAGCAGAGGAGAAGAGACAGAACGTTCTAAGGACGCCACTGACATACAGGCAAAAACAAACAGTTTCATCAGCGTGTCCCCCGAGGCCAGATCCAGGGAAGTGTCTGCTGCAACCACATCCAACAGGATGCTTTTGAAAGTGAGAGCATATGTATCTGCTGCTTCAAAGCTGCATTCTTTAAATTCAAGTGGTGCTTCATTATGAATTGACATCTAGCAACCTGGAGAGATGCTGGAACGGATAGTCAAACCGCTCGCTTATAAAGTTCCTAACGTATGCACTTTTGCACGCACTAAATTTAAAAACTATAGCAGATCTATTCATAAAGTGAAGCACTAACAAACAGAGTGAAATATCATTCACATCAAGACCGATGCAACATATCGATCTGACAATGAAGCTGATTAAATCTGGCTCAGAAGAAAAGTTTGGCACCATCATTTTTCAATCAGCAAATTTGAATTATTTCTGAAGGATCATGTGACAGTGAAGACTAAAGTAATGACGCTGAATTGTCAGCTTTGCATCACAGAAAATAATATACATTTTAAAACATATTCAATAGAATTTTTTACTAAAAGGCAAAACACAAGGATGCCTATAGACAACGTACTATGTGATATCCCATGACCCCTACTACAACCCCTCATGTGTCTCTTTGATGAAGCACTACATGCTCAGAACTTGCCATCTGGCTTATTTTAAAAGTTCATAAATATAACAGGAAGTTGATCAGATGGACAACAAAGACAAAATGACTTAAAACCATTGATCTTTTCCTACAAATGGGCTAGGGTTTGGTTCAAAAACCAAGAGGCGGTTTCCTCAATCATGTCTGTATGAGAAGAGGTCAAAACAATAACTACAATAATAATTCTTGATGAGACAAAAGGAAACGTCCTAATGATTTTGTTTGTTAAAATAAGACAGGAAGAGCAGAAGTTTTAGGCATCCTGTTTTACATAGTGCAGAAAGGCAGTCCAAACTTGACCAAATGAGATACACTTTGAGCTTTATCCGGAAAGTAAGACTGACAATGCCATGACATTTGATGATAAGGAAAAGTCTTGTACTACAGCAGAGAAAGGACCTTTCACAGAGTACAGCACGAGCAAAGGTCAACCACTGACAACTTTCACACTCGTGGTCAGATTTTTTATAGAACAAATGAGTGGCTCATGGGACAAAACATGACTATATCAGTTTTCAAGAGACAAAATGACAGCTTGGCAATTAGGTTATGGGTTTCTTCACATATGTTCTGATTCAATTCCAATTCACAGGCCCTCAGTTTGATCCAACGTTTGAGAGCCTTTTAAAGATTTATTAAAAGGACCAGCTCACAAGAGTCATTTGTTTGTGAATTGAACTACACAGGTGGTTTAGCTTTGCTTAATTTTTTTTTTAAAAAGGTTCATAAAACTCATTTGTTCATAAATCAAACTATATACTGGTTCTGCAGAATGTTTTTTGTTCATTTAAAAACTAGTTTGTTAATGATTCAGACTAAACTGGTGGCAGCAGATGGTTTTAGCTTCACAAAAAAGAACCAGTTCATAGAAGTCATTTGTTCATTAATCAGACTACAAAATAGTTCCATAGCATATTTTTGATTGATTAAACAACTACTGGCTCCAAAGAGTAATTTGTCTGTAAACCAGACTACATTAGTTATACAGTATTGTTTTGCGATTTAAAAAGAACTGGCTCATAAGACTCATCTGTTTGTGAATCGGACTACACTAGTTGTACCATATGCTTTAGTTTCACTGAAAAGAGTCAGTTTATAAGAGTGATTCTAAAATGAATCAAACTATATAATAGTTCCGCAGTATGTTTTTGATTCATATAAAAACTGGTACAGAAGAGTAATTTGCTAATGAATCTAAAGACTAAACCGGTGTCAGCAAATCTTTAGGGTATACATTCACACCAGGAAAGTCCACTAGTTTACTTGCTTTGGTCCAGACCAAATACAATGTAGATTTTTAGAGTCATTTGTTCATAAATCAGAATAAATAATTGTTCCGCAGTATGTTTTTGTTTGATCTAACTGTTGGAGCAAACTAGACTAGAATAAACTAAACAGGTGATGTACATGTAGAAGTTTAAGTGTATTATTTTAAGACATTTTATACTGTTTATTTTAAATATTATAACATCATTTTAAAGCGACCTTGTTGTGAAAAATTTAAGAATTATCTTTTAAATTACACTGCTCTAAAAAAATAAAGGGAACACATAAACAACACAATGTAACTCCAAGTCACTCACACTTCTGTGAAATCAAACTGCCCGCTTAGGAAGCAACACTGATTGACAATCAATTTCACATGCAGTTGTGCAAATGGAATAAACAACAGGTGGAAATTATAGGCAAATAGCAAGACACCCCCCAATCAAGGAGTGGTTCTGCAGGTGGTGACCACAGACCACTTCTCAGCTCCTATGCTTTCTGGCTGATGTTTTGGTCACTTTTGAATGCTGGCGGTGCTTTTACTCTAGTGGTAGCATGAGATGGAGTCTACAACCCACCCAAGTGGCTCAGGTAGTGCAGCTCATCCAGGATGGCACATCAATGCGAGCTGTGGCAAGAAGGTTTGCTGTGTCTGT
>JAUCMR010000085.1:80647-126895 GCA_032357425.1 Enteromius argenteus
GACAATGCTAGACCTCATGTGGCTGGAGTGTGTCAGCAGTTCCTGCAAGACGAAGGCATTGATGCTATGGACTGGCCCGCCCATTCCCCAGACCTTAATCCAAGTGAGCACACTAGGATGTGTTATTTTAGTGTTCCCTTTATTTTTTTGAGCAGTGTATTATGCATTTATAAACATATTTCCCCCCATCAAATAAGGCTTTCTTTTTAAAGAAAATCTGCAAAATATCTTACAAATAATAATTATACACAAAAATGTAGCCATACATCCAATATGGTGTATAAAGGTAAACATTTTAAGTTCGGTGGGTTTACTGTGGTTTATTAAAACTGACTGGGCTTTCAAGAAAGCAGTTGATATGTAGTCATAAATATCCCTAGGCACAAAGGATACTCAGGCCGAACCTACACAAAAAAAACACCCCTTTGCACTCTTCTGTGACAGCAGGTCAGTTCGATAGCCTGTCTCCATGATGAAAAGATAACATGTCACAGCCTAGTACCTCCACCATGCAATAGTCTCCCATAATGAACACTCCCAAACACACAGTGACAGGGAGGAGAGAAACAAAGTTCCCCAACAGTATCTGAGGCGCCTTCTCTCTCCTCTCGTCACGCATGCTTAACCTTGTGCCGCTGCGTGGACCACACTGTTTGCATATTAATGCGTGGAGATATTAGAGAGGTCTGCTCTCCCGAGAATCAGCAGAGGAGAGAGAGAGAGACGCAAAACCAAAGACAGATACACAAACACTAACATACCCTAGCTATATACCCACAGCCAGCAAACAAACTGTGAAACCACAAACTGCATTCTGAAACGCACCTGGATGTTTCCAGAAGCATACAGATTGAAAGACTGCTGAGACAAATCCTGCACATAATGTGTGGAGTTAGACGAAACAAAATAAAATCAAAATGAAACCTATATATGGCTTAGGACAACTGCAATTTGAGCAATTTAATTGAGCAAAAACATGCGCTGCGTGTTTCAGAGTAAAGCATAGCACTACGTCCTTTTACACATGAGCAGCTCCTCGGTTATCTATCACATCCATCTCAGCTCGCAGTTAATATAGCTTCACACAAACTTAACTCTTTGCTTTGCAAATCTGAGTTGCTTATAACATACATTTGAAAATGCAAGATTCATGAACCATCTTCATCTTAAATATAAGAAGTGCTTCCAAAACATTAAAGAAACAGATTAAAAAGTCACACTTAAAAATGTATAGGCCTAAAATGTTAAAATTAATGAGACAGCCATAAATATTATTATTGTAATTTTTAAGGTGTACTGTAAAGAAAAACTGTTAAACAGAGACAGTAAAAGAACCATCTAATGAAGAAGAAACAGAACTCCATGCCTTTAGGTGCAATCAAAATAAAAGTCCTGCTTCCCGAACACACATTGCCCGAATAACAGAATAACTTATCGGTTGATGCTGATTATTAAAGAATGTTCACTAATCCCATTAATGTGCCCATTTTGATTTTATCAATGCTAAAATAAGCAAACAGCCTTTATCTATTTATACAAATTTGATCTATTTTCAGTTACGGCACAATTACGTCACAGCGTTAGCTGGAGGCAAAAAGTGAAAACTGGATGTGGCGACTTCAAACCATCACAGATTCAGCAACATAAGGAGCTTCAAATAATAAAGTAAAATAATAAAATAATATTGTTGTGACGTTCGGTGCCAAAATCGATGTCCAGTTTGAAATTTTATTGCATACTGCTGCCACTGCCAGAAAAAAAAAACATGACAGATGGTTAAATGCGATAAAACAAGCAGACTGGACAGAAACGATCATCAAAAGTGCTCATGTTTGCAGCACACACTTCTGATCCGAAAACGTTAAATACAGAATTGTCTTTTGTTGTTATGGGCGTGTCTAAAGATTGCATCCCACTACTACAGTGTGTTGTGCATGAAATAATGTCTGTACATCTGTGTAAAACAACAAACTGACAATTCATGCTTAATCAACTCTAATTGTACACATTGCCGTGATTGATTGTGGCTGGAATAATAATGTAGCTGTAAAAATAGTTGCCTGCTGAAACTGACATATATACACATCTTCATGACTTTACTATACACGTTAGGTTTCTATATAGATGTGAATCACTCAAATGGAGGTAATCCAGATTGTCCACACTTTGAGGGAGTGTTAACGGGTCGGCCAATCTGGTTTTGTCCGATAAAGTTAACTTTTTCAATCGCATTGTGACCTTACATATGCAGGTAAAATAATATTTAATTGCTGAAAAAACAAGCTAACAAACTTAATAGCTATCATTCGAAGTGCCAGACATGGAGCAGAAAACCAATGCTAACTCATGACCAATTTGTTCATATTTTACGAGGTGGCTAATTCATACAACCTCACTGGTACGATTTTGTGCGATTTGTCCAAACCCCAGTAATGGGTAGATTTAGGGGCGGGGTTAGGTGTAGGTTCTTCGTACAAATTCATACGAATTGGCAACTCATAAAACACGTACGATTTAGCATAAGTGAGGTAAATAAGTAGTAGCCACTTCGTAAAATATGTACAAACTACCATGAGATTGGGCTGTGAAAAACAATCATACGCTAATGCTCATTAATGAAAACGCAACATTGTGTGAGCTTGCACAGCTAGAAGCATCCATGTGGTATATTTCAGAGCTAAATGTGTTCATTGGCAAAGTTGTTTATGGTAATTGCCAAACTAAAAAAGGAGCCTAACTTCCATCAACAACGGAATAGATTCATTTTGTGCCTTGCACGCTTTTCAAGCCATTGGGACATCAGCTTTGAGTTCCTCACATCACACAAACCATCTTCCTTGACAGTTAACCACTTGTCCACTTTTCTTTCAAGAGAAGAGATAAAAGGTACTGTGATCTTCTCAAAGCAGTCACCTCTTTAAACCTGCCAGTACTACACCACCATAGAGTCTCGCGTTGTCAAATTCAAACAGCTTAAGTGTTAAAACAGAACTGACTGATTCTGTACTTAAAACATTATGTCAAATGCTTCTTTTGTCACTTAACCACATCACACTTTTATCCATTCGATGCTGAGATTTGCTTTCCACAAAGATGATTTAAACCAGCTTGTGATCTCTGAAAACAATTAACTAAATACAGTCAGTCTACTCAATATCAGTTTAATCCATGTGTCACAGGTAAAACTTCCATAGGGATTTCATCTTTTCATTCCCCCACTAGCAATGGATAAATGACAGACCATTCATAAAAAACTAACAAACAAACAAACAAAAAACATGCTTTTGTGTTATAGAGTTCCCAAATTTATTGATGACTTTAAGATGTTTCATAATTAGTGGATAACGTGTTAATATTCACAAGCTTTCTAGGCCTGGAAATCACTCTGATTCAAGGATTTACATGGTCGTGGGAGCCCTTTATATGCAAGTTTTCCATCTAAATTTTAGATCAAGATCATCTAAGATTTAGTCGAGACTGACTAAAACGAATGTCAATATAGAAATCATGGTGCAGCTGTCATGATCGTATAGGAGATGTGAGTTTAAGTCCATGTGTCACTTTCCCATTCCTTCCTTCTCTTACTATAATTTCGTCCTTATTCTACACTATCTCTTTAAATAAAAGTGGCAAAACCCCAAAATAAAAAATAAAAAACTCTGAAATTAACAAAAAGTTGCACAATGGTGATTATTTTTTAAATCCTGAAGCATTCCCAGCACAAGAACCACAAACAGCAGAAAATTTCATTTAGTAGGAGCGAGAAGCTGTAAGAAAATCTCATAACCAGCAAAACTGCTTTCTCAAGCTCAAATCTAATGCTGGAGAGTTTTCATCGAAACCACAAGTCCACACATGTCCCATAAGACATTGGCCTGAATGAAACTGCAATAATTGCTAATTACTTCAAGACAAGACCTCACTGCAGGAAGACAAAACTGCGTGCATTCAAGCTGACAACAAAGGCAGATATGAGACTAATAATGCAGTATTTGACAACAGGAACTGACACTTGTAAAATATGCTCTCATGTCCATAGCATCATCTTAGCAGTGATGATACTCCAAAATCCCCTCAATGACAAGTTAAATACACTAATACAACATATTTTAAAATACAAAAGTTCTTAAATATCATGATAAAGGTCTTTAGGGAGGCTTCTAACACAGATTCCTCTCAGAAAGGTTGAAGGTGTGTTTGTCGTCATTCTAGGATACTCTAAAATCTTCACATTAATGGCCAAACATACTTAAGCATCACATATTCCCAACATATATAACTAAATCCACAACATATTCACGACAAAGTCCTTTTAGAAACTCCTAAATAAAGATTTACCCCTCAAAAAAAACGTCGTTAGTGTACTAAACATAATTGCAGGAACATTTAAACTCTATTTCCCCTATTTGGTGCGTTCTTTAATTTCAGACGTTACCACACAAACTAAATGTACACATAAAATAAAGTAAAAATACATAAAATACAGATAAATCTCCTCCTCCTCAGGTCGACGGACTTCTTGTCGTGCCTTCAACATCTTCACCGAGATTCGCGCGCAGCCAAACAAGAAGTCTCAGCGCGCGAAGGGCTTCACGCGAGCGCGAGTATAGTATAGCACAGCACACACAGCGCGCGAGCGAGTATGATTGACGCGCGGGAGCGAGTATGATTGACGTTCCCCTCGCGAAAACTTACATCGCCCGCGGGTGAGTCATACTCGGAACTTTTCATGCTGAAACGTCAATCATACTCTTTCGCGCGCTATACTTCACTCGCTCGCGCGCGCTGGAACTTTTCACGCCAATCATACTCTCTCCCGCGAGCGAACGGAACACAGCAACAGCGTTCGTTCTGTTAACAACGGATGGCTAACGCTAACCACCCCCCCTCTCAGAAATGCAGCTCACCTGACTGGCTGAAACTGTCGTTTATACTTGCAAACGGGTACGTAACGTATTTCCCATACACTTTTCTTTTAAAGCCAAACAAACTTGTGTACTCACCTTATTCCAATACAAAACTGAGATGTAGAAATCCTCGAAATTAGATTTACAGCAACTTCGCATGCATAAAAATATATTTACTGATGCGTAAATGTACTCTTTTTATCGACAGGCCCCATATAAAGTTTAGTCTTCGCTTCTCTTAACTTATCGGAGTCGTGTCGCGTTAATTAGACGCAAGAAATTCTACCAGCGTGTAACTGACAACTGACAACAACTTTCTTGCTTGAACTACAAGCGCTGTCAGAGACAACACAGCATCCGAGGAACAGAGCGTATCCGCCGCTTGTTAAAAGTCTGGCCGCGCGCTGTCTTCATTATAGAGATTTCCCCCCTCATAAATAAAACTTACTTTTCCCTCGCTTGGCTGTCGGACGGTACGTTGTTACTCTTGCCTTTGGCGTACATGCTTGCAGAGAGCTCCGATTGTCACGCACCTGTCAACCCATCACAGCCTCCCCGGACACAACCCCGTCACCATGGTGACTGCAGGAGCGATGGCTCTCATTGGACGAAGCGCAGAGAAGTAACGCCCATTTTGTTGGGTAACTCGCGTGAGTGACAGTTACTCGGCCCCGCCCCAACAGAAACACAACCCCTTTCTTATCTTCAGCGCTCTGTCTGTGGAACACACACACACACACACACACACACTTCGTCTTACCCGGCACTGAGGGGAATTTGAAACCGTACTGAGAGGGATTTTAAACAACTGGCTGTTCCCCTCACAAGCAATCACTCCCTCCACTGTCACTGGCCAAATTTAAAGTGATATGGCAAATGTGGAGCGGATTCTTCAGCTTCTGCTTGTATTAGTGATTGAAGTAAGATTATTTGGGCCGTGCAAAATTACATTTCTCTGCATGAAATACTGAAATTTGTTTTATCTTCTAAAAAGTTGATGATTGGAAATACAGCAGTTTAGACAGAAAAACACGGGTATATGACTGTGGTGCAATCCAAAGTCTAATCTTTACTTCTGTGATTATTTTTGTTGAAACATGCTTTTAATGCATATAATAACTCATTACTTTAATATTTCCAGACAAATGGATTCTACACAGTGTCAAACTAAAGTAGAGCCTTAACGACTTTTACCAAATCTACCAAATTCTGGCTAAATACTTTAAAACAGTATACGATATAAATGTTTGGTTGAGAGTTTAAATAAAATAAATTAAATGATCCAACATTTTTAAGCAAAATTTATATTCTGATGTTTAAGAATCGGAATATTGTACTTATTTTAATCTAGTTGCGTTTACACAAAGCTGACATAGTCATAAATGTATTAGAATATTTTTGTGCATGTAAACACAGTAAATGTTACAGTAAACACTGAATCAAAAAGGACTATTTACCTACCTGTTTTTTTCCTAATGCACTTTCTTCATCCTAGTATGGATGATCCGTTGATTGGATGTTTGTCTTCATAAACTGATCAAAATACAGCACAGTACTTCTGAAATGCTTCCCCACCTGTGTCAGGTAGGCCACACATGCTAATGAATAATGATAGGCAATAGCTGCTGTAAATAGCTACTCAGCTACTGGCTGATTTCGGAGTAACATACTATTGTACTAACATTTGGCAAAAACAGTAGTATGCTAGTATGCAGGTCAGCTATTGTTTAAGCAAGTTTAAGTACATTGGGTCCACTTTCACCACCTAATCAGTTCCCTTCATGCATTTTTTCCCCCATGCTTTACTCTGAAATACATTAAAATTATGGACGTAAAATTGTTTTAAAACCTGAATGAATTATTCTAATCCTGACTAGTTGGTTGGTTAGCATTCTCTACTATGCAAGTTATTTATTTAGCACATAAAAAACTTTAAAAGCATATCATAGATATTGTTCAGACAATAAATCTGTAAAATATAAAAAAAAATAATACAAGTAGCCCCCTCTTAAGTCTTAGACCTAGTCCATATTTTTTCTGTTAATGTACTGGTAGTTAATGTAATATTCAAAATGTTAACCTAAGATCATATAAGGACACTGGAAGACCTTTAAGGGTCCTTGTTTAATTCTCTTCCCTTTTGTTACTAAAAAAGTCTTTAAAAATATACACAATGGGTCGAAATGTGATTCACTGCATCCTCACAAAGTGTTTTTTTGGCCAGAAATGATCAATTAAAATGTAAATGCTGCTATAAAATGCGTCAAATCTTTAGTATGGTAGGAAGTGACTCGTTGTGGACGATGATCTTGTCTCTTTTCGGTTGTGTATATTATTTTGGCGAATGTTTTAACTGCTCTCTGTCCTCTAATGTCTGCGCTGTGCTTTTTTTTTTCTAAAATGGGCGGCTTGAAACCGCCTGTGCTGAATAACATTGGCTGTTCCGGTCACCCCCTCCGCTCTCAGGATCCCGGAAGTAGCCGTGTGAGATCATGGTAAGACAGAGCGATAGAGCAGTTTGAGCTGGTGTGGATGTTCTTTATGACAACTCCGAGTCATGCAGCAGCAATGTAACATGTCAGGCAGTCGGCGTTTTAGAAATGAAAACAAAGCAAAAAAAACGTGCAATCCAGTTACCACAGCAACGTTGCTGCTGACTTTATAAATAGGTGCTCTCGAGTGCTGCACTGTTTTAAGTGCCACAAAAGCTGATGCTCCAACTGTTGTTGCGACCTTTATGTTGATCAGCGCTGTAGTATTCGAGCTCAGCTCCATTAAGGCGCCATATAACGCTTTATGTAATGTCAATATCAGTAAAGGGTGTTTCCAGAAAGCATGCTAAACAGACTCATGATCAGGCTATAAAGTTTCAGGAGGCTGTCGTCACAGCTGGGATGTTAATAATGATATTTGGAAGTTTAATGTGATTTGTGTCATTTTTAGATGTTAAAATACCTCTTATCTAAAATTTAATATACATCTGCATATTTAAATAACATGTTTTAAGTGGAAAATTCATAGGTTCAATAGTGGAAATACTATAATTTAGTGGCTTTAAGTAGGCTATTGGTTTTGTTTGAGTATCCTGAACAGTCCAAAGCTGACATGTTGTTTAGGGTGGGACTGTGTTTTCCTGGTGGAAAACCTGTGTGAACACAGTCAGTGCTGTTTCTTAGCTACACTTTTTTTTGTGTATTTTTAACAAAAAATAAATAAATATTGTGCATTTTGGCGGTTCATTTACAAAACAACCATTTTTGGGGGTCAGATTGCAAACTTTGGAAAATAAAGTGGTTTAAAAGTGGAGCTTTTTGATAACAACATTATTTGTCTCAGTATAAACTACAAATAAGCAAATCTGTTATAACGGTGACATGCATGCATATTAGTATGTGTGGTATTCGTGTAGCATTTCATGAAAAACACAAAGCAATAACTCTTCAGTTTTTAGCACATTGTGTAAACGTACCCTAAAATTGTTCTGAATGTAATGATATGGAATAATTCACCCAAAAATTTTAATTCCGCCAACATTTACTCATTATGTTCAGCCCAAAAAAGATAATTTGAAGGATGTTGGTAACCAAACACTAGATGATAACCATTAACATCCATAGTTTTGGGTGAACTATCTCTTGAAGGTGTGTAATATAGATACATTCCTTTACATGCTATAGTCAAACTAACGACAACCATAAAATATTTATATCCATAATATTTATGCTTTACGGTTTCTTGAAACTAAAATTGGAGGCACAATAACGGTTCTTCACAGTTCGTAATATTTAGGCCTACTAAAACTTTAAACTATGGTCTAAAAAGTATGTTACAGGTTATATTGTAGACAATTTAACCATATGCTTCATTGTTTTTTACTTTTTTATTATTTCGACCCTTATGATGTTTACTCAAAATCTTATAATTGGACCCTTCTGTGAAAATGACTTCTTGCTGGTCATGTCTGCAGGACTTCTCAAATCATTTAGTCCATTATATTCATTCTGTTTATTCATCATAAAAATTATAATACACAAGTGAAAAAAATCGAGTTCATAATCGTGAGTTTATTAAACGTGGCTTATCCCATCTGAATTACAATTCTCAGTACGTACTAACCATTGTTTAAAGTATTGTACTTCCCCAACATGTCAGTATTGGACTAGACACGCAGACACTGCTAATCCGTTCGAGTGTGAGCACATTTTGTTTATTGCTTCATATGCTGTAATTAATCAAGCCATGTTGCATCCATTTAGTTTGGAGTTTTAGATGCTCACTAAACCGGCTGATCAGTGAAGATGTGAATAAATGGGTTTGTTTGATGTTTCTCATTTCTGCTTGTTCATTCAGAGGGGTGAAAGAGGCACGAGCAGGAAAGGGCCACTTAGCGAATCAACCGTTTCCTCTTGAGTAATTGAAGCCAGAGTCGTTGCTGCGATCCAGCAACCTAAAGTTGTGATGGAATTTGTGTTTCGACTATTTCAAATCTGCATATGGATGCATTAAAAGAATTTAAAGTCAACAATAGGATTTTCCAAGTTTGCTTTCTTAACACAAATTACAGTTTGAATGTTATTCCAATAACCATGCCTTCCTGGTCCAGCTATAGAAACAAAATAGATATAAAAAAATACATGTTATCTTATTCTATATTCTTACCTGGAAACCACATTACAGAAGTAAAGTAATTGAAATGGTGTTTCAAGTTGACTATAAAATATTCAATATTGAAGTTGAAGTGATCTTCAGTTATTACCCATTTAAATGTGTTAATCTTACCCTTAGATGTCAGGTGAGAGAAACCCTGCATCATGTTACCTGGATGAAAGGACCTTCCGGCTTTGCTGTCAGCTCTTTCTCCAACACTCTGAGACCATCCAGTATGGCTGGAGCTGGGAGCAGATCAAGGTGAAGTGAAGAGTAACTACACAAAGTCTGGGCCTACTTGTTCTCCTCGGAGGATCAGAATGAAAGAAAAAAGTTTGAATCTCTCAGAACATGTCAAGAAAGAAAGAGTTTTATTTTGAAGACGAGGAAAATTAAGCATATTTCTATAACTTATTTGGTGTTTTGACATTAATGACAATGTTATTCTCTTCCAATTTTCTCACTACTTTTTAGGTTCTCACTGCTGTAATGTTTAAAAAACTGTAATACAACTTTGTTGACATTACCTGACATTGTCCAAAGTTAACGGAGGAACATAAAAACAGGCTTTGTTTGAATGAGTAGTTCACCCAAAAATAAAAATGGAAAAAATGCTGAAATGCACTCACCCTCAAGACATTCAAGTTGTAGATGAGTTTGTTTCTTCATTAGAACAGATTGGAGAAATTTAGCACTACATCTCTTACTCACCAATGGATGCTCTGCGGTGAATGGGTGCCGTCAGAAAAAGAGTCCAAACAGCTGATAACAACATCACAATAATCTACAAATAATCCACTCAACTCTATTCCATTAGTTAATGTCTTGTGAAGTTAAAGGTCCATCAAGGTGTTTTAACTTGAAAATGTCGCTTCTGGCCAAAATGTGAGCCCATAATAACACTTTATCCAGTGAAAAAGACCATCCTCTGTTGTCATTTAAATCTACTGACATTTTTCTTTAGAAGTATTCTGAACCAATTTTGCCTAGAAACAGTGCTTAAAGTGCTTACATATTTTTCTGCTGATTCAGATGAGATTTTTTTTACTGGAAAAAGAAATATTATGGATAGAAGCAATGGTTTGAAGTTAAAAACGTGTTAGTAGGGGATTTATTTCTTAGAAATATGCAGCTTTCCATTTCACAAGCTGTTAATTGATGGACTGGACTGGAGTGATGTAGATTACTTGTGGATTATTGTGATGTTTTTATCAGCTGTTTGGACTCTTGACTATACTGACAGCACCTATTCACTGCAGAGGATCCATTGATAAGCAAGTGATGTAATGTATTTTTCCAAAATGAAATAAACATGTCTATTGGATGACCTGAGGGTGAAATTTTCAGCAAATTTGCACTTTGATGCAAACTACATCTGTAACCAAAATATTAGAATCAGAATTGGAATATAATTTCTATAATTGTTTTATTGGTAAAATGTGACCGACATATTCTTAACAGGTTTTGTACTTTGTTTCAGGGCACTGATGAAGGCTTCATGAAGAAGACTGTTCTTATCCCTGTAAAACCAAGTGCTTTACGCAAACAACATGAGTGTTTCGTGCAAGATGAAAACATGGTGACAGATGACATCCAGGTAAGATGAGTATCACTTTTACTATTTACTACTTACTAAATAAATATTAACCTTTGATGATCAAGTCATGCACTTCATTTTACCCATTTTGGTCATAAAAGTGTGTATTGTCTCTGAACCAGGAGTGGTTCATGGTAGAATTCGCTAGTCCATTTATAAACTCTAACAAAATAGGCCACCAAAAATGAAGATTAACCTAAGTGTTTCCCCACATACTGGATCAATTACCTGAAGGAAACACTTTAACTAAATCCTGCACTTTATAACCATCCCGGTTTAGCTTTGGAAAAACTTGCTAATGTTGGCATACGATTTTATGTGACTGTTAAGATGTTTATGCTCTTTTGTCCATCAGGGTTTTACACCCTCAGTTGTTTAACTTTGTCTGCACACTATATGCATTCTCCATTTGGGGAAAAATTCTTGTCTGTGACATATTTAAACTTTAAAGAGTATGTTCACTTGATTTAAAAAAAAATAATAATAAAAACAATCTTTAAAGGTAGTATCAGCAAAATATTTAGATTCGTATTCCAGTCTAAATGATCTTCTCCAACATTGGGAGTTGTGCCTTGTGGCTGATTTTTCTTTACCTCCACTCTCAGCCCATTTCATTAGTAAGCCCTTCCGGCTGATTGCAAATGACTCGACTTCTTGCATATTTACATTCAGCTCACACACACTAGGGAAGACTCGACACCTTCTCCTTTCATGAAGGAGATTTTGCTATATTTCATTGCTATTCGAAGGCAGTTTTTGTTTTTATTAAGTAACGGATTATAATGCAATCTATGCGGTATTCTGTGGTTAAGGCTGGTCCTTTGCAAGAAATATTTAAGGATATTTACTATATATATTTATATATGTACTGTATTTGCTGTAGTCTATACAAGAGTGCATTATATTATATTCATCATGTATCTTAAGTTGTATATTTTCAGTAAAACAAAACAACTTTCCTGTAAAATGTCCCAGTAAATTTTTTTGACAGTGAAATTCATTATGGTAATGAGAAATTGGAAGGGAAAATGTGCCTAAACCTCAAACAAAAAATCTTAATGGAAAAAAATAGGTTCTTGTGTTTATGTAACTCGTTTTGTTTGATTTCTTTTCATCTTTTTGCTTTTAAGGTCAAATGTGAGCCTATTTTTTGGTAATTTATCAACTGCAGATGAATTACTAATAGAGCAAAAGGCCAGTTTTGTCTGCAGTGATACCAACTCAACATCAGCATCTCCTTTGTTCACTCCCCAACATTCAAAGTCTTGCGTGCAGTCGTGCCACAGCACACGTCACCTGACATGCCCTGCATAAAAGAACATTTAGAAAACTTGACCTTGGGAAAGACTGTTCACCAGCAAGCAGTAGCTTGCAGGCTACAAGAAAGCCTCTTTTTTCCCCATTGTTGAGGAAAGGAAGAAAAAAAAATCCAGAAAGATCTGTGGAAGATTAGAGAAGCCAGGACTGCTTTTTTCTTTTTTGTGGCATCCTGTTTTGAGTGGTGGAATTCTTTTAGGGAGTGAATAAATGCCTCACTCAACAAAAATCTATCAGGGTTAACCCTTTCAGTGCCACACACCTGACTCCTGTGGCGCTGTGCTCAATGTTACTCTTTGTCTATGAGCACCTGTACATGAAGGGGTCGTTACTTCAGTAAACAAGAATAGCCATCCTTATAGTGTCTTCTTTGTTTGTAGGCAGTAGAATGTGCTTCTCAACTGCTTCCATACTTAATATTTTTCATTCTCTCACTACAATTCAAAAATTTTGTAAATATATAAATTGTAATGTGGACAATATAAAATATACATATAAATACTTATATATTTACACACACACTTTGTACTCATTATAATATATATAAAACAAAACCAAAAGATGTGTGTATATATTTATATAATATATTTATTTATTAGTTATATATAAATACGCATACATGCATGTATATATTTAAGAAAAATATGTTGTGTTTATATGTTAAATTTATTTATATATGATATAATTTGTATGAATATAAATATATACATGTAAATATTTTCAAAATATATGCTGTATGGGTGTCTTTATATATACATAATAAATGTATACACAAATATATATTATGTAAACAATTATGTATATATATATATATAATTTTAATATAATTTCTTTTTTCTTTTTTTAAATATTCATTTAGTTGCGTCAATATATATCACTTTACTATGGAGGGCCAAATTGCTCAAAAGTAAATCATTAAATAAATATTGAAATTTGTTTAAAAAATCTATACATACATGTTAAATAAATAAATACATTAATTCATCTCAAGTATTAACAATGGAATCCATACTTTATTTATTTATTTATTTATTTATGTACCAACAAACAAACCCTGAAAATGAAATGCAGAGGAAATAATTTATGAATTATTTAATGAATTAAATAAATCAATCAATAAATGTTGAGATGCATAAATGAATTGTTAAATAAATAATATTATCAATATTAATTATTAATATATTATTTACGTATTCAATTATTTAATTATGTATTTAGTGATTTATATATTTTAACATTTATTAAATGATATAATTTTGAGAAATGTGGCCCTCCATACCTTATCATTTTAGTTGTTTTTTTCTTCACTGCAAGTCACGACTACATGGTTCGATGCATTTTATTATTTGTAGCCAGCATTGTTTTTCTTTTTTAGAACAGGCTCTTTTTTGGTCTCGCTCAACCACTAGAGTGCTGCTATATAACCACAGTTAAGGAAACAGTCTTTATTTGTTCCCCAAGAGATGCATGCAGAAGCAAAAGGTATTTTAATCCTTTAAGTGCGAAGAATGTAAACGGAATTACTAGGATAATTAAACCCATAATTAGGGCTTATTTAGGTTAATGAAAGAGCCCATCCTTCATCATCCTCTGAAATTACCCAGCCAAGCGCTGGTATTCAGGTAAGCGAAGGGAACATCTTCTACTCTGCCGTTGCGCGTCCAGTATTGATCTTCCTTTTGACAGTGAAAAACGGAGCGCGTATAAAGTGTATACCTGAGCTCATGGCTCTGTTAGATCTCTTTAGACGATGCTATTTAAAGCATGTGCTGCAACGTGCCACGCAGCCCTTTGCTTTGCTGGCGTGTTTGTGGAGTTGAACAGGTGCCGTCGTTTAGCGATTGCACCGTTATGTCTGTACACCTGCTTGAACGTAAACACGGCAGCGTTTGAATGACAACAAACGGCGGCGGATGCCAGAAGTTGTTGCTAGAAACACATTTGAAAGTTAATAAACGCCCCTTTTTGAACTTGACCTTTTGAAATTTTTAAGCGGTGCACGATCAGCAGCTGAACTTTTGTCCTTTATTTGAATTCCAAATGCAGTCGAAGAGTCAGTTATGCAAAGGTTGAATGAGAGCTGTGAATATTCGTTTTGCTAAACGAGTTCCTGCCACGGCAGACCCGAAATTTAATGCGTTTTCTGCTGGCATGTTTGGGCTCTCTTTTAACTCATCATCCCACACATTATTTTACAGCCTCTAGGTGAGATATTTTACCTTTCAGCGCCTGTACTGTTTGGAAAATGCATGACGTCATTGTTTATTTGACCTGCCTTCCCTCTTTCCAAACCTTTTCATTCCTGACAGACGTCGGATGTGAAACAGTAGTAGACTGCGCTTGTATGGGAGGGTGGAGATGTTATCGGTGAAGGCATGGATGCGTGAACAATCCTTCAGCCTGCATTGAAGCTGCTAGGGATCCAGCCACCGCCGCTGCTGATCCAACTTGTCGCTCAGACACTATTGCTAATTAAACCTGCACATATCAGTGTGGGCCGCAAAAGGCCATAGTGATGTCATAGTGTCTCAAAGCCTCCACCGTCTGACAGAAATCACATCACAGGTGCCATTTAGGAGTGCTAATTTAGGACTTCTTAAAATTATGAAATAGTATTATAGTAAAGTAGTTCTATTACAATCAAGCTATTTTTTTGTGAAGTAGAAGCCTACAGACTAATAACAAAAGTTAACTACACTGATGGGGGCAATATTGTTTAAATGTATATAAAATATATTAGTGTAATTCTAGTAATTATCACTTTCTTTTTTTTTTTTTATATATGTATGTATGTGTGTATATATAGATAGATAGATAGATAGATAGATATAGATATTGCACTCGTATGTTGCTTCAGTGTATTATTAATCTGACCTTGAATATTTTGATAATATTTATTTATTATTGGTAGAGTTATTTATATTTAAGTGTGTGTATAAAATATATTATTGTTATAACTTTTTTTTACAAATATTTTGAATAAAATGTATTGCCCTCTTATATAGCGTATATAGCGTATAACAGTATTATTATTATTATTATTAATAACAATAATAATTATTATTATTTACTACTACTCCTAATAAAATGTATCATATTTATTTCACCCCCATATAGCTTCAATTTAATTTGCTGTTATTAATTAATTGAAGAAAATTATATATATTTATTTATTTTATTTATAATTTTATATATATATATATATATATACACTGTATGTATGTATCTGTCTAGAATATATATTGTTAAAATATATAGTTATATAAATATATAAATATATAGTTAAAATATTTCACCCATACAGCTTCAATGTAGAACTTAAATCATACTTCACATATAAAAATAATATTATCATTATTACAGTAGTAATGATGATGATGATGATGATAATAATATAAAAAATACAATAAGATTATATTATGTATACTTTAATAAAAGCTGTATTTTTCAATAACATGGCATAAAACACTAAAGGTTTCGTGCAAAATCCTGCGCCAAGACTTGAATCAGTAAATTGTTTCCTTTTTAAATTGATTGATTTTTATAATCTTTACAACTGTCCAATTTAACCGATTTACTAAAACAAATGACTTTCCAAATTGTTACATAAAACAGCAACATAGCCTTCTGTTGTGTTACATGGCCACTGGTCAATAAAAGTAGCTTGTTAGTGGTGAAGCTACACTGCGATGTAGTCTGTGATGTCTGCATAATGTAGTTACAGTAAGTTAGCTGTGATGCTGCTGGTTCTAGTTACTCCTCAGTAATGGTTGTGAACTCCTCCCAAGTATGACGGCACCCCTTCCTGTTTTTCTGTGTTTGTGCAAGTTGCAGCGCCCTAAACCTTTATTCCACATTCTGACAGCCAATTAATCACCAGGGGTTGCAGGTCGAGAAAGAGCGGGAAAATCCAGTGTACGCTGCCTGAAAGAGAGGTAACCTTGATAAACAGTCTGCACAACATTTGTGCATGTGGACCCGCTCGAGGGTCCTGTGCATGATGCCATTACTCATGCTCCACAACACAAAGGGGGGAGTGTACAAACTCCCTCAACATGTCAACAACATCCTCTGAATGAAGGATGCAGGAGGAAAGCAAAAAGGTAAACACATGTTGTTGCCCGCACGGACTGTTGAGGAGATCTCCTTTTCATCAGTCAAGTTTTGGGAAGAAGAATGAAGTCACATGCTGCTCGATGAATCACTTGCGTATGTCGCTGGTTTTGGGTTTGGTATCACGGCTCAGGGTTAATGGCAAGTCTGCACACGTATCATGGATCAGATACGTGATATGGCTCCATACATGATTTCTTGCATGTGGAAAGCCACTTTCTTTTCTTGCAGAAGATCATTGAAGCGGTGTAAACCGAATTAGCATTTATGGGGCGAGATTTCATATCTGTTGTATATGAATAGAATGGAAATGTATTCATTCAAGCATTCTCAACCTGCATGATTTTATTTCTTTACGAGCTCAAAAGCAGAGGTTTAGGAGAATGTGCTGGCTGCTCTTGTGTGTATTCTGATAGTTGACAGAGATGGATTCTGTTGAGCTCCAAAAATAAAAACAGCATGAAAGCACTTTGTTTAGTCCACAAGTTGTACTGTAAATAAAGATTAATAAAGTATATTTCTTCTTCGGAATTCCATGTTTAATTCTGTGTTAATTGCTATTTCTTTGTAATTAAAGGAATAGTTCACACAAAAATGAAAATTACGGCATATTTTACTCAACCCTAAGCCATCCTAGGTGTATATGACTTTATCTTTTCAGACGAACATTTTTAAATCTATTCTGGCTCTTCCAAGCTTGGTAATGTTGGTGGATGGTGGCTGACTTCTGACTCGACATATGATGTAAGCTGCATCATGCGTTTGAGCAAAACTTACTTTAACTATTCCTTTAATCATGAAATTTTCTAGCATTTTTTTAACCAAATTTTTCAGTGCATATGACTTTTGTGGTGTACAGTATCGCTTGAATCTAATATAGCAAAATAAGTCATATGAACCAATTTTATAATTTTAGAGTTAATTTTTCAGCTTGAATGTCCTTTCAAAGATTTGGGATCAGTACTTTTGAAAAGAAAGTCTCTTCTGCTGACCAAGGTTACATTTATTGAGCAAAACTACAGTAAAAACAGTACTATGTGAAATATTAAAATAGCAAAAACTGATTTGTAATTGAATGTATTAATTTATGTGATGCAAAGATGAATTTTAATCATCATTACTCCAGTCTTCAGTGTCACACAATCCTTCAGAAATCATTCTCATTATCAGTGTTGAAAACATTTGTGCTTAATTCTTAATAAAAACAAAAAACTTTTTTTTTCAGGATTCTGTGATGAATTGAAAGTTTAAAATAACAGCATTTATTTGAAATATAATCTTCTGTAACATTATAGATGTCTTTACTGTCACGTTTCATCAATTAAATGCATTTTTGCTGAATTTAAATGTTTATTTCTTTAAAAGAAAAGAAATCTTATTGTCCCCAGACTTTGAGAAGTACAACAATAAGAAGTGTGAATCTTCAAATAAGTTTCTTTTGATTTCTGTGGATTGTAATAATTCATAAGAGTTAAGAACAACAGGATAGTAAGTGATGATAGAATATTCATTGTTGAGTGACTTAATTCTCAAATTTAATATGTTGTCTCAAAATTAACTTGATAATCATTTATAGCAATTTTTTTTGTTGCATATATATCTGTATTTTTGACATTGAATGGCGTGAGTTTCTATCTCTCCTTCTTTCTACCCATTTCTTTCTGTCTTGTTTTCTAGGCAAACGTTGAGGATGAAACGGCTGGAGTTCAGGCAGTATGTGAAAATCACGCTGTGCTGCGCTATGAATACCACGTTCTGTATTCTTGCAGCTATCAGATCCCCGTCCTCTATTTCAGAGCCTCCACGTTAGGTACACGACATTCTCCCTCACTGCATTTCTATCATTAAACTGCACGGCCTTGTTTATATGCTGTCTGCTTCCCTTATCAGTGTGTGTGTATTTCAGAACCCTCGGTGTTCTGCTTTCTCAAAGTCTGGTTTTTATGTGCGCTGCAAAAACAGACTCAACATTTACACTGAGATCCCATCTCGACAGGAGTGTTTGAGTTTTGAGAAAGCAGACAGCGCGGCGACTTGCATCTGTGCTCAACAAAGTTTGACTTTGTGCTGCAAATACATTAATAACCGCCATGTAAACATTTTCTGATCTGTTATTGAGCAAGTTAACAAATACGCGCATGCATGCGTGATCCATTTGAAATTGATCACTCAAACGGTCTGTAATCAGAAAAACTCATTCTCCATCGCAGATGGGCGACCCCTGTCTCTCGAGGAGGTGTGGAGCAATGTTCATCCGAACTATAGACAGAGACTACAGCAGGGACCCTGGGACACTCTGACCCAACAGGTAACCTGTGTGACATCATAAATTTGTTGAAAAGTCTTTATTGTTTCTGAGGTGTCACTCTAGTCAAAGCTGCAGATGGAATGTACACAAACCGCCAAAAATGGTTCATAGACTGTCGAAGGCGCATTGCAGGTGGCAGTTGCTTTCTCAAAATCATGCTCTGTTGTAATTGGTCGGCTTTGCAGTTGCTAAGACTCAAGTTGCACAGGTTTTTATTGGTGCATCATTATACAGAATGGTGCCACAATATCTGATCCCAAAAATTAAAGTGCCCCTATTATGGGTTATAAAAGGTTAATATTTTGGTTTTGGGAGTCACAAACAACAGGTTGACATGCATGCAAGGTCAAAAACTTCTTTTTCTTATAATATGCATTCATTTTGACCTTTTTTGTTCAATGATTCCCAAACGATTCATTGTTTCAATCAAGTGATTTGTCGATTTAATTTAAGTCAATGTTTGTGAGCTTTTAATGCTCAAAAATCCATAATAGGGGCTCTTTAAGTATTTGTAATTACGTAGTGCTGTCAAATGATTAATCGTGATAAATCGCATCCAACAGAAAAGTTTTTGCATAATATATTCATGTGTACTGTATTTATTTTGTATATATAAATATACATACATTCAGTATATATATTTCAAAAAATAGTTACATGTATATACATTTCTGTATTTATATTATTATATTTTTATTATATATAAATATATTTAATATATAAACATGTTTTTATTAAATATATACATACATGCATTTGTATTTATATATACATAATATATATACATAGTACACACTTTTATATTGGCTGCGATTAATCGCGATTAATCGGTTGACTGCACTAAATTAGAGTATATTACATTTTAAAATCCTCAGGATCAGATTACAATCATCTATGGAGACTTTTGTGCTGTTTTAAAATAATCTTGACATTTTATTTTGTTCTAGATTATTATTGTTGAATCATTGATTTCAGATTTACTCTGACAATAACTGTCTGTCTTTGTCATAAAAAAGCGATACAATCAACATCAGAGGTAGCCTTTCTTGACGTGTTATCTCATGCCCTAAACATTTTTGTGAACATTTTGTGCATCAAAATCTGCAGCCTATCTTTGATTGGTCAGCCGACATGTTTATCAGATGGCTGTTTCTGTTATAGTGGGCGGTTCTTGGTGAGAACAAGCTGTGATGTAGATCAAACGTTACTCGCATTGCTGGCGTTCCCTATTTATTGATCTCCTGGAGGGATTGGAAAAACTAACTTTGGCTGTTTGCTGCTGCTCTTCTGCGAGGGATGCAGAGTAGGCGTGAATACAGAGAGATATTTAATGGATGGAGAGAGGGGAATAATAGATGCGGAAAAAAGGCTGATTAGAGTCAATGTAAGATATTAGAGAAGAGGGACAGCAGTAATAGCAGAGGGAGAGACTTGGGAAGGGTTGAGGGTCTTGAGGTTCTCAGGAGATGGAACACTGCCGCATCTGACGCAGGTAAACATGAGTGACTCACATCAAGGCCTTACGAGCAGTGACGCCAATGGACTCTCTCTCTCTTTATCTCTCGCTCGGTCTCTCGCTTTCCTCTGTATTTTTGCCCTCTTATATCCCTCAGTCTCCTCTTTATCTGCCCAATTTTCTAAAAGCATTCTAAGCATAACCGATTAGGACAACACAGAACACTTCTGTGTAGTCTGAGACTGTACACTCCAAATAGGACAATATTTGGCTGAGATGCTATTTGAAAATCTGGAATTTGAGGGTGCCAAAAATATTGAGAAAATCATAAAAATGAAGTTCTTAGCAATGCATATTATTAATCGAAATGAAGTTTTGATATATTTACGGTAAGAAATTTACAAAATATCTTCATGGAAAATTATATTTGCTATATATTTTTGGCATAGAAGAAAATCAATTTTGACCCATACAATGTATTTTTGGCTATTGCAACAAATATAGCCCAGCGACTTAAGCGTTTTGTGGTTCAGGGTCACATATTGTGGTGGAAACAAAACAACAAATGCAAGATGGAAACTTCACAGAAGTGGCTGATAAAATTTCAGAATTGCGAGATAAGGAAAAAAGTCAGATTTCTGAGTTAAGAGAAAAAAAGTTGAGACAAAAGAATGTATGAAATGCAAAATATAAACTCAGAATTGCAAAACTTGCAAATCTAAGAAAAATTCAGATTTATGGTTGAGAATTGCGAGATGTGAACTCACAATTGCAAGACAAAACACAAACTAAATGTGTGTGTGTATATATATATATATATCAGTATATTAGCAGTTTATATAGCATACGTTTACATACCATTTGCAGAATGTGCAAAATGTTAATAATTGACCTTTCCAAAAGTGACTGTATGATTTTGAGATCCATATTTTCACACTGAGGACACAAACACAACTTTCATGGATGCTCAAGAAGGCAACACAATGCAATGTGTTAAAAAGTTTACATTTGTGTGTGTAAATGCATATATATACACATATACACACAAACACACAATATATTGTAACGGGAGGAGCCAACGACAGACACCGTGGGTGTGGCGTCAGGCCTCGGAGAGGCTTTTTATTTACAAAAATAAACAATAAAACAAAGTGTCCATGGTGAAAAAAGTGTCCAAAATAAAAGGGGGAACTGGTGTCCTCGAAGTGCCACTGGGAACGTGAAGGGGCAGGCAGTGTCCGAGGGGAAAGGGTCCAGGGAAGGGGCGGAGTCCGGTGGCCGGTTCTCGGATGCGGCTCTGCTCCGGCTTGGCGGCTCGCGTCTCTGGCCGCTTGCGTCTCGGCGGCTCACAACTTGGGCGGCTGGCATCTCGGCAGCTCACATCTCGTGTAGCATAGCGCTTCTCCACTGCACCCTTCCTGGACCCATGAGGACACCAGTGTGCATGCACAGGGGGAAGAGACCGGTCTCCCGAGGAGAGGCGCGCTTGGTCCTTAACGGCGGTAGTGATGAGGCACCATTCGTTTCAGGTGCGCCTCATCACACGCCACCAGACCAGTCCAGTCCTGCGCCCCTCCTCTTATCCGGCCACTCCCGTCGGGAGCCTGGTGAAGGGCAGCGAAGAAGAGATGGGGGAGGGGATGATTGCCAGGGGAGGCGGCTGCCTCGCCACAATATATAAAACAAAAGTGCCTGTTTTAACAGAACTAGACTGAATGCAGTGTTTAGTGTCAACGTTCACAGCAGTTTTGTGTGTATATAGTGATGCGGTCTGTTCTCCCATGAGGCCTGTAGATGAAGTCATGATAATTGACTAACAGAGCTGGAATCATGCCGCAGTATAGGCACTGCTATTCACAAATAAAATGAAAAAGTCTAACTCTATACCGCTGATGCTAACAGTGAGGTGTCGTCGAGGGAATTTGAAGAGTCAGCACGTCTTTGGTGCTTGAACGGTAACAGAGCAATGCATCCAGACAGTTGATGTTGTGAATTTTAATGCAGATGGTGACAGTGCATTGAGGTTGTTTTTATTTGCAGAGTAGAGGACTTTTTTTTTTATTCAGGTTTTGGATAACTGGATTAAAACGGTGCCTACTGGCAGCAAAGTTTTTGTTGCAAGTGGTGCCATTAGACCTTACAGTCATCCTTCAACCAATTCAAACACCTAGCTATGAGCACAATGCTCAGTACACTCAATAAATCTTAACTTACAAATTAAGTAAAGTTACACAGTTTGTGTTGATGGTTCATGGTTTTTGCAGTGACTGCATTTTCATGCTCTTTTATCAGTATTTTAGTGACTTTTACAGCAATTTATGTACGTAACTTCTGGGCCAGATCTATTAAAGTTAGTTTAAAAAAAAAGGATTTTGGCACATGCTCAGTTAGCTCCCCATCAATTCTATTTTTAAGACTTTATGAACAAAATATACTTGTGGTACAGTATGTAATGTAAATATGTTTAAAATGATAATTTACATTACATTTATTCTTTTAGCAGATGCTTTTATCTAAAGCTCTTTACAAAAGAGGACAAGAAAGAATCAAACCAACAATATACAGTATAAAAGTTTTTTTTTTAAATAAATTAAAAGAATGAAAAGTATAGAAGAGATATGGAATAGAGAGAGCTAGTGTAAGAGGGTCGTTATTTAGTCATTTATTTTTATAATTATCTTTAAAGAACAAACTGAGACAGACTAATCCAGAAGAACTGTGATAACGTCAACAAGCTGTCCACTTTTTAATTCCACCCACATAATCCCTGCCGGACCAGGGACTCGAACCCACGACCTTTGGGTTACAAATCCAACTCCCTATCCATTAGACCACGACTGCCCCCATGAGTAATGGGGCCAAATATATATATACAAATGTATATATACAAATATACCCAAGCGACATTAGACTGGTTTTCTGGTCCAGGGTCACATATTTACATCTGGTGAGATAAGAACAAAACTCATGATCACACCAGAGCCTGTTGTTTGTACTAGATGTTTATTTTTTTTTCTCATCACAATTTTAATATGAGTAGCAGATTTTTATTATCCATGCAGTAAAAATGTCCCCAAAATATGGTTAATAAGTTAGTGGTTAAGATTCACTCACTTGTTTTTGGCTGTTATTAATGATCACCAGATCTGCTCCTCTCTCTGTGCAGTATCTTCTGCTCTCAGTCCAGTTCTTCATCTCCGTGGAAACGTAGTAAAGACTGAATTGATAGTAAATCCATCCATCTGTCAAACATCCAGCTAAACTATCAGCTCATTATTGTCACACACAAGATATTTTACCACGTTGCAAAGACCTAAATAAATTTCTATCATTGTATATTTGTGTGGTTTCAGTGTAGTTGAAGAATATCTTGAAAAAACTTTGTCAGTTCATATTTTTATTGAACTAAGTGTACGTTTAGTTTAATTAAGTCGATCATCTTGGTTAGTAGCTGATCTCTCTCTTCTGTTAAGTTGTTACTGTTGGGTAGTTGTCTCTCTTGAGTTAAAAGGTTACACAGCACTTTGGTCAGCAGAAGAACACACAGAAGCAGCAAACACACTTCAGCTGCTCTGAAGCTTCTCATCATCACACAATCACCTCCTGACAATGAACAAAAGTAACTTTATTCACATTTATTCATTTAACACTGCTGTGATCAAATCTGTACTATTTTGTTTATGTGATAAAATGCATTCATGATTAATCTCAGTACCTGGGATTTTAGATGACTGGATTCTTGTTGTCTAGTTGCATGCTCTTCCTTCACTGTGATTATTTAATGACTTGTAGGGTTGACTTGAAAGGGGTCATATGATGCAATTTCCCTTTTCCTTTTCTTTAGTGTGTTATGTAGCTGTTTGTGCATGTATAAGATCTGCAGAGTTACAAAGTCTACCACAAAAGGATTTATTCTATCTAAAAGAGAAGGCTGAAACACGCCCCCACATGTCTACATCACAAAGTGGAAATATCTGCATATTGCAGCCCAAATGTTCATTCAAAGGAAGAAGGCATGGTTTCAGTAACCGCAGCAGTGTAGATGCAGCCATGTCAGGGAGACGCTGTATATTTTTGTGGGAAAGCAAAAGCACTTTATTTGGCCTTGTGAAAGTAGATGCAGTTAGGAATCATTAGGATTACTTACAACAGAACAGCACAACCCAGATGTTCGAATTTGTGCAACGCATTTTTGCAAGAGTTTTGTGAAGCTAGGAGAGTACAAAGCTGCCTCTGCACAAAGGCTATCAGGGCTGTAGTACTCGAGTCCGGATTCGAGACATTTTTCTAGCATCTCGGACCTGTCTGGGACTCGTTGGTGTTTGCACTCGGACTTGTCTCGGACTTGGTCATTGGACTCGCCAAATGTTCTCATTTGGACTCGGCCGAGTCCAGCAATATTTTTTTCTCCTTCAAACAAAACCAAGATTCAAGATTCTTTATTTGTCACATGTAGTTATAGCTGGTACAACATACAGTGAAATGTTTTTTCTGGCTGAAAAGTACTCCCCAACTGTGCTAAAACATACAAATAAGAGATAAGAAATAAGTACTAACAGAGGGTAATTATACAAGTAAGAGCAAGAATTATAAGTGTAAAAATGAAAAAAATCTGTATAAAAAAGAAACATATGTACATGTACGGGGTATTGCACTGTATGCACTGTATATGTAAAAACTAAATTTTATACATATTTACACATAAATATAGATGCATTTGGATAAAGTAACTGTGGTAATAAATAAATATTGTGTGTCATAAGGTGCAGATAAGGTAAGGTGCAGATGTGCCATTGGTAAAGATATTCTAATTTCCAGAAGGAAATTACATTGTATAAGGTGGATGTGTGTGTGTGTGGTTGTCCGTTGTGTGCTGTGTGTAGTTGTCCATCATGTTATCATGTTTGTGCTGTGGTTGAGGAGTCTCACTGCTTGTGGGTAAAAACTCTTCCTGAATTGTTCCATTCTTGTTTTCAGGCTACAGAGGCATTTCCCTGACCTCAGTGGCCTGAACAGTTTATGGGTGGGATGGCAGGAGTCACTAGTGATCCTTCTGGCCCGGGATCTGCACCTTTCAGTGTAGATGTCCTGCAGTGCTGGTAAAGGGGTTCTTATGGTGCATTCTGCTGTGCGCACCACCCTCTGCAGGGCCTTCTGCTGCTGTACAGTGCAGTTTCCGTACCAAACTGTGATGTTGTTGCACAGGATGCTCTCAATGACTCCAGTGTAGAATCTCCTCTGGATGTTTTTGGAGATCTTGAACCTCTTTAGCCACCTCAGGTGATAGAGGCGCTGTCTGCCCTTGATGATGAGGAAGTCTGTGTGTGTCTTCCAGGTAAGGTCCTCAGTAATGTGGACACCGAGGTATTTGAAGTTGGAGACTCTCTCCACAGGGGTTCCGTTGATCGAAATTGGGGTGTGAGTTTGCTCTCCTCTCTGTCTCCTGAAGTCAATCACCATCTCCTTTGTTTTACTGATGTTCATGAAGAGGTGATTTGCCTCACACCACTTTGCTAGGCCGTCCACCTCACACCGGTAGGCCCTCTCGTCGTTCTTGGAGATGAGTCCTACCATCACTGTGTCGTCAGCAAACTTCACAATGGAGTTAGTGGGGTATCTGGCCGTGCAGGCTGCGGTGTAGAGGGAGTAGAGAAGGGGGCTCAGCACGCATCCCTATGTTCAGTGTGAGTGTATGGGAGTACACATCCCCTATTCTCACTGACTGTGGTCTCGCGCTCAGGAAACTGTGTATCCATCTGCACAAGGACGTACTGAAACCCAAGTCCTGTAGCTTTTCCGAGAGGGTGTGGGGGATTATGGTGTTATGATGAGCTGTAGTCTATGAACAGCATTCTCACATAATTACCACATCCCCCATCAAGATGGCTCAATGTGGTGTGCAGGACCTGATCTCCGGTGGATCTGTTAGTCCGGTATGCAAACTGCAATGAATCGAAGTCGGAGGGAAGGAAGGAACTGATGAAGGGTTTCATGAGCCTCTCAAAACACTTCATCACTACAGATGTCAGGGCTATTGGGCGATAATCATTGAGGCTGGCTGGACGGGTGTTCTTTGGGATCGGTACAATCACAGAGGTTTTAAAGCAGGTGGGGACTACCTGCTGGGCCAGGGAGGCATTGAAGATGCTGTGAATACCGTGGTCAGCTGATCCGCACATACTCTTAGCACACGTCCTGGTATGCCATCTGGTCCCGCTGCCTTCCTGCAGTTGGTTGCCCTCAGAGCTCTCCTCACGTCATGCTCAGAGAGTACCAGTGGTGCTGGTTCAGCAGTGGGGGTGGGTGCAGTGCTCTGATTAGCCACCGCAGCGGACATCTCGAAATGCGCAAAAAAAGCATTGAGGTCGTCAGATAATTCCGGTTTTGTGCATCTCACAGTGCTGGGCTTATAGTCTGTGATTGTTCGTAACCCTTCCCATATACGTCGGGAGTCGCCGTGTTGGAAATGCGACTCCGTTTTGTCCTTGTAGCGCCTCTTAGCTGCTTTCACAGCCTTTCTTAGTCCATAAGAAGCGGCCTTGTAGCTGGTCATATCGCCCGAAGTGAGTCCATTATTGTAAGCAGCCAAGGTTTCTGATTAGGAAAAGTCAGGATTTTAGCCGAGGGGATGATGGTATCCACTAGCGTGCCAATGAAGCTTATTGCTGTGTCCGCGAACTCGTCGATGTTTACGGAAGTATCCTGAAATACGTCCCAGTCTACGTCACTGAGCACGTCCTGCAGCGTCGCCTCTGATTGGGCAGTCCAGCGTCTGACCTCTCTCGTCACCGGAGCTTCCTGGTGAAGCTTTTGTTTATATTCCGTGCGAGTAAGATGGTGGCGTGGTCCGATTTCCCAAAAGCCGGTAGGGAGATGGCTTTGTAGCCACCCTTGAACAGACTGTAGCAGTGATCTAATGTGTTGTTACCTCTGGTGGGACAGGTGACATGCTGGTGAAAGTTAGGCATGACCTGTTTTAATGTGGTACTGTTAAAATCCCCCGCCACAGTGAGGGCGGCGTCTGGATGTTTAGCCTGGTGGCCGCTCAGCACATCATGGAGGTCCGATAGCGCCTTTTTGTTGTCCACTTGTGGCGGGATGTACACCGCAGAGATAATCACAGCAGTAAACTCCTGAGGGAGGTAGAACGGGCGACAGAGGATGGTGAGAAGCTCCAGGTGGGGTGAGCATCTGGATGTTTAGCCTGGTGGCCGCTCAGCACATCATGGAGGTCCGATAGCACCTTTTTGTTGTCCACTTGTGGCGGGATGTATACCGCAGAGATAATCACAGCAGTAAACTCCCGAGGGAGGTAGAACGGGCGACAGAGAATAGTGAGAAGCTCCAGGTGGGGTGAGCATGACCGGGACAGGACAGTGATATTCCCAGGGTTACACCATCTGTTGTTGACCATGAAGCAAACCCCACCGCCTCGCACTTTTCCGGACTCTGCAGTTCTATCCGAGCGGAAAACAGAGAATGATTCCGCCGGGGTTATCGTGTGGTCCGGTACAGAGCTGGTCAGCCAGGTTTCGGTCAGGTAGAAGATGTTGCAGTCCCTGATGTCTCGCTGGTACCTGGTTCTCGCCCTGATGTCGTCCAGCTTGTTCTCTAATGACTGGACGTTGGCTAGCAGTATGCTAGGCAGTGGAGGACGGTGTGCTTTGGTACGCAGCCTGTTCCGAACCCCTGCTCTTCGACCTCGGTATCGCCGTCTCCTTTGTCTCCGGCGACCTCTGGGGTCATTGTTCTTGTCCCGGAGGATCTCCTTCTGCCACGGTGTTGTGTCGAGTAAACCGGTAGCAGAGGTGAGTGAAAAGTGTTGTTCTATGTCTAAAAGTGTGCCAAAGTCATATTGAGTCAGACCTTGTCCAGCACGAGCAAAAAAAACGATCAAAAACATAAATAAAACGAAAAAGAAGCACAGTCGTAGTGGAGCTGCCAGGACGGCGGCCGAACTCAGCAGCGCCATCTTTCTCGCATGTCGCACCTAAAAACGCATGGAAAACGCTAGGCGCGACGCTTTCTATATCTTTGCAAAGCAACTAGTACTGTACTAGCCTGCGCTCTATGCTTGCGCTCCCGTGGTGTCAGCCATGACCCGCGCTCTCCATGAAGACGCGGACATTTTAGCAAAGGATAAATGGATTTCCAGCACGTTTCCTTGCAGTAGCTCTGCTATTAAATTTATTTGGAAAAAAAATGTCTGTCCTTGTACAGCTATGATCAGCTGTTTCTCCATCTCGGCTGAACTTTCAGTGTTGTTACGGGAAAGGATGAAGCTGATTGGTTGGTTATTGTCACATGACCCCCGGTACACTTGTTGCTCTGAAAAGTTAGGTGTTTCTAATTTAATTTTCTACCTGTGTTTTATTAACGTCTACACCTACCCCAGCCCTTTACAATAATGAAATACTAAATATTGTTGTACAGTGTGACGCTGCATTTATGTGCGCATGTCCAGTAGCGCCAAAATGTATCCATTCTAATTTTTTTCATATTTTTGTTTTATTATACATTCAATAAAATTCAAATACAACAAATACAAAACAATTTCAAATTTCAAATGCTAGGGGGAGATATAAACAATTTCATAGGAAAACATTGAAGAATGCACAAGTTGTACAACACAAGCTTGTACAGCTTTTTGTTACTTTGAGGGCAATAAAAATGTTATAAAACATGGATTTTTTCCTGAGAATTTACATTTATGGATATGAAATTTGACCATAAAAATAAAAAAGGGCTCCAGGATCTAGTTTAGAGACCCCTGCTTTTTGATCATTACAAATAATAATGCAAAATGATTTTCTTAGAATAGGAAATATGCTGTCTCTCGCATCACATACATTATCAATAGTTAAGTATGTGGTCTTGAAGAGGATCCTTTTTTTCTCTCTTATTTGGACTCGGTCTTGACTTGGACTCGAAAATTTTGGACTTGGACTTGACTTGGACTTGAACGTCTTTGGACTCGGTCTTGACTCAGATTCGACTAGTCTGGTCTTGGAATTGTCTTGGACTCAACAAAGCTGGACTTGACTACAGCTCTGAAGGCTATCTCTAAAATCAGTTTCGGTGTCATCAAAATGCCCACAAACTAACACTAGTTTCTCTGTGACAACTGTGTTCCTCATCTGTGTTTGTGTGATCAGTATTTATGCAGAAAAGGAACTGGATTTGTGGAAATTGTATCAACTATGTATGCATAAAGGAACTCTTCAGGTATTTTTATGCATAAAGGAACTTCAACTTACCACAGAAAGACACTGACGGTATTTATTTCAGCAGTAGATTGTGTTCATTTAATTGAGATTTAAATGCATTTATTATTCCAGATACACTCATCTTGTCTTCATGTGTAAATTTTTTTTTTGGCTAGTACATCACAGTATTTAATGTAAAGTGATTAACAGTAGTACTTTATTGTGGCAACACCATCTTCACTGTAACTTTATTCAGACAAGGGACAAAATTAAGTCAAACCTTTTTTTTTTCTTTTTTTTTCTTTTTTTTTTTTTTTTTTCAGGAAATCAACATCATGTCACAAATGTAGCTGACTGAATTTAATCTTAAAGGGATATTTCACCCAAAAAAGGAAATTAGATGATTTACTTGCCCTCAAGCTATCCTTTATTCTTTCAGATGAATACAATCAGAGTCATATTCAAAAATGTACTGGCTCTTCCAAGCTTTATACTGGCAGTGAATGGGGGTTGAGATTTTGAAGCCCAAAAACGTTCATCCATCTATTATAAAAAGTACTCCACACAGCTCCAGGGGATGTGAATAAAAGCCTTCTGAAGTGAAACGAACCATTTGTGTAAGAAAAAATCCATATTTAGAAAAAAAAACTATCACAGGTTCCAAAAATGTGTGTTAAACACATTTATGTAATATATTATAATTACAATTACAATTATATTAAATTACTATATAACTTTGTTATTAAATAATTTATAATCATTAATTAAAAACATGAATTAATTAATGTATTATTAATTATAGAACAGCACATTAATTTTTTTCTTGATGTATATTTTATATCAGGTTATGGATATTGATTGTAGATATTTTTCCTTGTTGATACGAGAGGAAAGCTTAGCAGTTGTTATATTCTACACTGTTCTTTGCCTGTGCTTCAGACCTCTTCCTAAGTATGACTTCTTCAAATTTTCCATAATAATCTCGCTGTGATGTAGTCTAGGTTTCTCTGGTGTGGCATCATGGGATAGGACATTCCTCCATCTCTGCTGTGCATGAGTGCCCTCCAGTGTGCGAGACTCACTCGAGAGCAGCAGGGTGCCAATGAAGCCCATGTGTCGCATGGCAGATTTGCTTAAGTCTGCCTCGTAATTTTCTTTTTAATTTATCCGAAGCTTTGAGCGTAATTGAATTCGGGTAGTGAAAAGTATCATGTGACTAGTTAACATTGAGTTAAGATGGAAAAACACATGTTGTGGCATTGGTTTAATGGCTGTGTTACAGCGTGTGACAGTGAGAACCTGTTCCTAATAAAAAATGAGGTCAGAATAGACATTAACAAAGAGCTGAACGATCTCTCTCTCTCTGTGTGTGTGTGTGTGTGTGTGTAGGAACATCCTTTACTGGGCCAACCGTTTTTCATGCTTCATCCATGTCGCACTGAGGAGTTTATGAAACCTGCTCTGGATTTGGCACAAGCTGAAAACAAGTGAGTTTCTCCCTGCTGCAGCTTTAATCGTCATGCATTATGTGAAATGAATATTCTGGGTTCAGTGCATGTTTGCATTTACATTTATCACACGCTATTTTCCAAAAACCACTTAAAGTGCATTGCATTCAAGGAACAGAAACTCACACATTGCCTGGGAATCAAACCTATATAACCTTGGTGTTGCTTGTGTCATGCTCTGCTGTTTGAACTCGGTTAACACATCTAACGCATGTTGTTGATTACCATGTAAAAAATATTTTTTGACTCATTACTTCTAGTGGAATCCTAGTAGGCAATCAAACAGCAAAGTGAATAAATGTTTAAGAAATGCAAGTACCGACAATATGCAACTGCTGTGAAAATTTAAACATATGATTTAAACATTACTATGTTGACCAACAAAAAAACATGGTGGATTTCTGTGGGTAGGATTTGACAGAAATTATGCATAAATATATGAAATGTTTAATTTTTATGGATTGTATTATAAATTAATGTAGTGTAAATTAATAATAAGAGGTACATGGTGCTGTCTGCAGTGTTTAAAAATGGTTTAAATTTTTTTATCAATTTTTTTTTTTTTTTTTTTTTTTTTTTACTTTTCCCCCCATAAGCTTCAGGAACCAAGCTTATATCAAAGTATTTTATTCACCAAGAAACATCCATAAAAAAAGATGGTTTAAAAAAATAGTTCACTCAAAAATGAAAATTACCCAATATTTTACTAACCTCAAAGCCATCCTAGGTGTATGTGACTTTCTTTTTTCAGACGAACACCGTCAGAGTTTTTTTAAAAAGTGTATCCTGGCTCTTCCAAGCTTGGGAATGTGGGTGGATAGTGGCCATGATTTTGAAGCTACTTAAATCAGATACATCCGCAAGTACTGCGACGTAAAACTAACCAATACGCCTTCGGGGGTTTATCACATATCCTCTGAAGCAGATCAATGGGTTTTTGTAACAAGAATATTTGTAGTTTTAAAATTATAATGTAAATAACTAGGGGTGTGGCGAGACACGTATCCCACGAGACAAGATTGTTAGACTTTTTAAAAATAAATCCTCAATGATAAAATATATCGGGAAAAAATGTTATTTTATTCAACAAAAACATTCCAAAAAATGTAGGTGCATTTTGTAATCAACTTTTTGAAATTAAACTATTTTAATGAATTACATGCAGTAATAAACAACATGTGAACACTGCAAAATATTTTGCCCCAAACTGACAGTAATTAATAATAAATAACAAAAAATGTAAAATAGTATAAATAAATAAAAACAAATAACACAAATATTCCTTTAAAAGCAGGGTATGTGATTTTTTCAAAAAAGTCGGGCCGAATACCTAAACAAACTTGCCTACAGCAAACGCCACGCCACGCCAGCTTAAAGGCCAAAGTATACTTCAGCCATCTGCATTACATCATCAGAAGGCACCATGTCCACACGTGCAGGCAATTTTGAGACAGCACGGACTGTCCGCGTACAACAGTGTATGCACGAGAAGAATGCTGAACGAGTACAAGTCAATTGGTGGCATTGCGTATGTATCGAGCTCGTCCGTCCGCACTAATCCGCGATTCAGTATACTTTGAAAGCTGTGTGGACGCGGCCTTAAGTCTGCCTACACTGGATGCGATAAAGCGACCATTGAAAAACATTTCCTGTTGGAGATTTGTTGCGCCGCATCATACCACTACCGCGAGGATATTGCCAAGTTCTCGACTGGTCTTGCGAGACGCATCTCGTGCCATGAGATCTCGTCACACCCCTATAAATAACTGACTGACTGAGCGCCAAGTTCCTTCTTCTTCTTTGTATTTTAATGGTGGTTGGCATACAGATTCAAGGTGCATTACCGCCACCTGCTGGCTAGAGCGCAGAGTTTCAGCTTCTTGGCTGACCTGTGACTCGACGTATGATGCAGCTTCACGTCATATGTGATACATTGAGTCACAGGTCATATACACCTAGGATGGCTTCGGGGTGAGTAAAATATGGGATAATTATAATTTTTGGGAGAACTATTCCTTTAATATGATTTTTACAGCTTATTTTTAATATTTTATATACAAATGTTAAGTGTTTTGTTTTAAAATAATCCCACCACAATACTTTCCCTGATAGATTCCATTTAAAATACCCCTATTATGCCATTTGTAAGGTTTATTATATTGTTTTGGGAGTCTCCGACAACAGGTTTACATGCATGAAAGGTGAAAAAAGACTTGTTTTCTAAAAATATGTTTAATATTACCTCACTTTACAGCAATTCTTAAACGACTCGTTTGAAGCAGAAGATTTAGTCTCTCTAAACCCCTCCTTCCAGTGAGCCTACTCTGCTCTGATTGGTCAGATAGCCCAGTCTGTTGTGATTGGTCTACAGCAGTCGTCAGTAAAATTGCATGTTTGTGGGCGGGGTCAAGTTGTTCACGGCTGGCCAATGTAGAAATTAGGTGGGAATTATGCAAATGTATTACGCTTTGACGTGTAGCCATCACAGAAGTGGAATTTGAATTACTAACGGCTCTTTTAGGCTGTATAGAGTCAATTCTTTATTTTGGGAGACAATAACTTTATTTATCATGCACTTTTGGATTTACAACTTAGCAGATAGTTTATATTCACATTCAGCTACATTGCATGAAATACAATATTGGAAATGGCATAAGAGGGGCACTTTAAAATGAGGAATGAGGAATGAATCAACATTATTTTCTGAGGCAGTCAACATCGTATTTTTAATACAAGCTATTTAATCTAGAAATATTCCTTTTAACATTTTAAAATGGTATTTTTTTATCATCTCATTGTGTTATATCTGTTTCATTTAGCTCTAAATGTTAATTATCAGATCTGGCATATCTAGTGAGATCTAACTAGATATAATAATTTCTTAATTTGCTGCATTGCAGTATGGGTAGATGCTCTGATTCTCATCTGTTCTCAGGAGGGTGAACTACATCGTGACTTGGCTCAGTGTTGTTGGACCCGTCGTTGGACTGGACGTCCCTTTGAGCTACAGCACTGAGGTGTCTGCTCCCGACTGATGCGCCTCTGATTTGACCTGCTGTGATCTTCATGTCTGTCTCAGACTCCACAGACCCAGAGGACGTGCAGAGGACATGCCGAGGGTTTCCGAGGGGCCAAAGACGCTTCAGAAGTCTTGTTTGCAATTCTTGAGCATTCAACACACCAAGTCTTTAAGTTCACAAGTTAGCTCAAGAATGCTCTTAATGTTTACATTTATAATTCAAGTACTGCCATTCAAATGTTTGGGATTAGTACATTTTTTTATTATTATGCATTAAATTAATTAAAATTAACTGTAAATGGATTTACAGAAATGTTTTTTGAGCAGCAAAACAGCATATTAGAATGATTTCTGAAGGATCATGTGACACTAAAGATTGGAGTAACGATGCTGAAAATTCAGCTGCGCATCACAAATAAATTTCAATTTTTAAGAATATTAAAATTAGACATTTTAAATCAATAGTATTTCATAATATTACTGTATTTTTAATCAAATAAATACAGCCTTGGTGAGCAGAAGAGACTCGTTTAAAAAAAGAAGAATAATTTTTGACTGAAATCTAGAGTAGAGTACACAAAATATTGTATACTGTAATAATTTTTTTTGGATCACCATCCATATTATCTGACATCTAATCACTGAAGCTCACATGAGAACCCAGTTGCATTTTTTCAGAGGATGCATGTACGCAACATGCATTCATTGTACATGGGAAAATTGTTCATATACAGGGAAATTTCAGAAAATGTAAAGTATGTGACATTGGCATTAAATTAAAAAGGCAAACAATAGTTTTCTCTGCTGCTATTTCTTTTTTTGCATTTCGAAGGCATTGTAAAAATCATCAGAGCAGCTGTTTGTGCAGGCATACGGAAGGTTGCTATTCAAACATTAGTCTGGAAGTCTTTGTCTTCAGCTGCGTAGGTGTGTGTGTGTATGTGACTCAATATGTTTTCCCTCACTGGTCGGGTATCGTGAAGCAGGCGGCTGTGTTTGGCCTATTTTTGACATTTCAGAGGCCTGAAATCGAAGCCCAACATGATTGGTATAACCTTGCATCTAATAAGCAAAGTAAATAGTCTAATATATTTTTTGTTGTGTCTCCCTGCAGTCTGACATTTCTCTTCATTACTCATCCAAGTAGCATGCCGTGCCAGGACACGGTTTAAAAGTTGAATGGAATCAAATCCCTCTGAAATCCTGACCGTCTGATGTGAAGTCTGAAACGGAGGAGCTGAATTTAGAGTCCGGAGTTTGAGAGAAGACGGTGAAAGTCCTCAGTCAGCATGTCTAAATGGGGCGCGCGTCTCTCAGGGGACTGTATCAGTGTTGGTAAGGAGGTCAGCCTCCTACCCGAAGCATCTCGCTCTAATGGACAGACAGGAATGATGGAGAGGAGAGAAAGAAACGCATAGATGGAGCACAGTAGGGAAATGTTACCTGCTTCATAAACAGGGCCATTCTTAAAGGTTTAGGTCACCCAGAAATGAATTAAAGACTGTCAAGCTCAATTATAGTGTGAAAATCTTTGAGATTAGCACGTCCAATGGTGTTTGGTGTCACTTGTCTTGAATGTTTTGGTAATGCTACTATTAAGTTGTTGTTATAATTATTATTTTTTTGGTTATGTGAAAGTTACAGAAGCATAAAAAGAACACAATTTTTTATGTTCTCTGAAGGTGTTGAAAGATATGTATACATTCCGTAAACAACATTTAAATAACATTTTTTTGCTGGAATTTTGAGAATGTTAATAAAGGCAGACAACTTTGAACAAATGTACTTTTGAAAGAATTTTAGAGAAAACAAAGAAAACGTTACTTTTGAATGTTCTCTAAACGTTCTGAAACCAGTAATGAGTACAGTTCAAAAAACGTCTGACAAACATCAAACTAAAATGTTTCATGTTCCACGAACGATGTATGTTTTTGTGCTGATATTTTGAGACCAGAAACTTTGGATGAACATTCTGTTAATGTTATGTAGCATTGGAAGAATATTCGAGAAATGTTAAAGGAACGTTACATTTTAATTAGGCAAATATTACTTTTGAATGTTCTCTGAACGTTCTGGAACGTTAGGTAGTAACATTTAATAAAAGACGAATATACATGAAAACAGTGTGAACCATCTTTCAACTATCTTCTTTAGCATTTCTTGGAAGCGGGAAATATGGTCAAACAAAAATAAATAAATAAAAATCTATAAAATATGAGATATATATCATAAAGTCATACAATAGCTTGCTGCATTATTCACTTATTTTTCAGATGTCATTAATGTTTGCCTTCAATTCCAGTCATTTTGCAGGTCAACAGTTTTTATTCTCCACAGAATGCTAATGACTAGCTTAGCTAGCATGCTTCAAAACATGATGACAACATTTTCATTTTTGGGTAGCACTTCGTCACATTTACCATCGACTTTGTGAAGAACGTCTAATTGACGTACGCAACATGTATTGAGTAAGTTTTAGACAGACCCCAATATTATTATTATATCCAGAGGAGTTGTTACATTAGAGGAAAGGAGATTAGAATTGCCTTAGAAACAAATACCCATTTATTTTACATGCTTCACTGGAAGTGTTGCTTAATGGAGTTTGATAGCTCCTAATGGAGCTGGGGAATTAAATTTGTGAAATGCCACCGTGCGCGTGAACGAGGCGCTGCTGACATCTGTTGGCCAGCGTGAGCATGTGTTGTTGTAGTTCACACGCCTGTCCACAAGAGGCCGCCATTGACCGAAACGCAAATATTCAAATCTACAGCGACTCTACAAGAGCACTGGCCACTGAAGCCACGCTCCAAAACATTTGGCCTGCGTCCTAAATCTTATGTGATATTAGTAATTTTCAGTATGGCAGATAGGGTGGATAGTTTGCACATTGGGACAAACCTTTGATTGAATTAGATTTCAAAATCTTGTAGTTTTTATTTTAAAGGAATATAACACAAGCTCATCTTTGAAGCACTTTTCTTAGTAACTTTTCAAGTTTAAAGCGATTAAATATATTTTCATTTGTCGAAAATGTAAGACAAGATACTTTTTTGGATATCTTGATATCTTATACCGGTGCTGAGTTATATTTATATGCTATTATAGTCTTTGTTTTTAAATATTTTAAATTACCTGATCATTTCATTTTTCAACTTACTGTAAGGTTGAATGATTTTGCCACATTTAGAGATTTTATTAGTTTTTTCCCCCATATAGTTTTATTTTTATTTATTTAGTTTAGTTTTAGTCATTTTATATATTTACGTCAACTTATTTTCAGTCAGCTATTTTCTAATCTAATAATTTTGTTTCAAATTTATTTAAATTACCAGAAACAATCTTAATTGTCTTGAAACACTTAATTATTGTTAACAACAAAGTCTAATACAATGAAATTTTAGGTGTTTTAAGTCTGACTGATCATTTTTCAGGTTGCTGTATGTAAGAGTTTAGAGTTTCGTGTTAATTGTATCATAGTTGTATCTTACAGCATTTATTGACATTTTGTATTAGCTTTTATTTTTACATTTTCAGTTTCCATTTTAGTGTTAGAATAATATTTTGTGTATGTGTATGTATATATATATATATATATACACACACACAGTATAAACACAAATAATACTGTATACATTGATTTATTTAAGATTATTTTATTACTATTTTTAATTACTGTATTAATTAAAAATAGTAATAAACATTTACTTCTTTATTTTATCTTTTTATGTAAAAACTAAAAAAATTTTGAAATAGTTTTACAATTGTATTGTTGAATGGTTTATCCTGATATATGAATATGATTGTCAAACTGTACTGTTCAGTATGAGGGGAAAATAATAACAAGAAAACAAAAGGTTTTATTGTATTATTGGACATGTTCAGGATTGTATTTCTTTCCCTAAGAATGTTTTATCTGGCAGTGCTATTCCAGACAAGGAAGACCCCTTTCCTGTCCAAATAATCCAGACATCATCTTGGCTTCCAGCATGATTCGGATAATGATAAAACCAAACACAACCCATCTTTTGCATGCCAGACTTTCCAACAGGAAAAATAGGTCAGATTTTATTTGCAGGATCAAACCATCTGCATTCTGTGTCCTCTTACATTGTCCATTCTTATGTTGTCAGGTATGAAAATGGGATAATTTTGTCTAAAATTTGTTACAGTGAGGGCCATTGCCTTCCATATGCTTTGAGTTGCATTTTCCAAGCCTCTGTAGAGCAGGAGCATTTATTCATAATTAATTGGGGTTTTATTGGACCTGTTCACTTCAGTCAATGCCTGAAGCATGAATTTAGACGAGTTGTAAATGCATGACATATCTGACATATTTACAACTCTATCATGCTATTGCAAACTAATACAGCCAGTATGAGGTACTGGTATAAAGTAAATGCATTACTGAGGTAGTAAATGTGATTTAATAGGAAATTGGTTTCTTAAACCCTGGACACTCTCCAAACGATCTGCTCCGACTGATACAGACTGGTGCGACCACCGCTGTTTGTTTTCTCTTTTACACACACACACAGAGATGCAAATATATGTCCACTGAGACCTTAGAACATAACCTTTGTGGAAAAAGCTACCGTTTTTGATTATGTTCTCTGAAAGACATCAGTGTTTACAAGGTTTCACTGATGCCAACGATGAACAAACAAAAACATATGGTTGTTTAATGCACCGATTATTATGCTAAGCCAGATCTGACCTTGTCTGAGATAGAGATAGAGATATAAATAAACATTTGATTAAAAAGTTGCTTGATTTAGATCTAGTGTCCCTAAAAAGCATTTGAACCAGGGTTATTAAACTAAAACATAACTAAATATAACTAAAACTAAAATGAAAATTAAAAAAATATAATTTTTGAATGGAAATAATATTAATATAATTGTAATTTTTATATTTTAGTTTTAGTTAAAGTAATTAAGTTGTGTTTTGTCATTTGTAGTATTTTGTTTATATATATAAATATATAGTGCTGTAAATGTCAGTATCATTACTGTGTATATTTATTATGTATATATATAAATACATGCACATACTGAATATATATTGAATATATTTCAGTGTTTATACTACTATATATTCATATTTTTATATTTTATATTATATAAATATATTTAATATATAAACATAACATATTTTTCTTAAATATATGCATGCAATGTTTGTATATATTCTCAATTAATATACACATAGCCTACATTATTTAAATAAAAACTTTTATTTTGGATGTGATTAATCATTTGACATCACTAATATACATATATATATATATATATATATATATATATATATTACAGTTAATATATATGAGGACACTATATATATTTATGAACAATAAGTTAAAATCAAAACAGAAAATACAAAAAAAAAATCGAATTAATAAAAACTATAATAATATCTCAGTAATACTAATATAACACTTTTTGCACACTTAACGGTTTGAATTTCATTTGTTTTATATAATTTTTCTCACTGATTTTTAGTCAACTGTATTTTAGTGATTTTTAATAGATTTGCAACGTCAGTAAAACAATTAGAAATCAGTTTCTCGCTGGTCATTCTCAGTATCTCACAAACACCGACTCATGTTGGAAGCGTCTAGTCACTGGGCTGGATTTGTTGAGAAAAGGGCCTTTTGTTTCCTTCGGTTTGAGGCTTTAATCACATTTTGGCTGTGTCTCATATACCGCCTGAAGAGTTTTGGACAATGTCATTGTTGCCAAGTTAAACACTGTTTTCTGGGAAAGAACCAAAGATCTGTGAGCTCCAGAACCAGTAGATGGCCTCATATCCCATGGCACAAGCAAATGTCAAGGTAAATTTGTCTCTGCTTATGGTTCTCTGAGCACTTATGGTCCATTCCTATAAATAATATTATTAGCAGTGCTTGCTAAGGATATATTTGAACAGAATCTTAACCCTAAGTGATAAACTTTGGCGAGTAATTTGTCCTGCACCATTTGTGAAATTATACCTCATATTGTGTGAGGAAAGCTGTGCTATTACTTTTTTTATTTATGTATGTTATTTTCAGACTTGTGGTTTTCACCTAGCAGACTAAAATCTCCCAAAGAAAGACTGACGTAGTGGCCCGGACCATGATTAGAGCCCAGAATATCATAATTCAGACTTGGAGGTGAGCTCTTTTAACTTGGGCCTTAAAGTAACCACCTAGCAACCACAAAACAGCCTCCTAAAACTACTCAGACTACTCATTAGCATCTGCACAACAACACACTAAAACAATTCAGTGCATATTAGCAACTAAAAGTACTCAATATACTAAAATGACAAACTAATTGGAATATATTAGCAAATGCTTAACAACTGGCTAAACAACCTGGCAATAGCTTAACAAGCCATTCAAAACCACTAATTTCTAGGGTGATATAAGTGGTTTTTGCCTAACAGCGTGCTAAAACCAATCAGAAGCAGCAAGATAAAAAAAAAAAAAAGCCAGCTCCCACATAACAGTATAAAACCACTCTGAAAAACAACTGCATAGCAACAAGCTAAACCCATTTAGAAAACACCAGCAACTGCATGCAAACTAACATGCTTTTTAATTATTATTTGTACTGTTCTCTGAGGACCACTTATAATGTTATGAAGATTTTTACATCATAAAACATCATTTAAAAGTATGTACTGTTTTAACCCCTTTTAAAGAATGATCTGTTTGAATAGACATAATGTGAAAAACACTTGATGACCGTGTAAACAATAACATCATGCTCGTTGTTGTAGCCATAGCTGTTGGTAGATTCCCCATTTGATCGTTCCAAGCACACAGAAGCATCTGTGATTTAAATAATAAGGAATCTACATATACATATCTATGAATGGTCATGCAGGTACAAGTAAAGAGATCGTTTCGGAAATGCAGCAGTTTAACGAGGATCTTTTTCATTCTAAAACGCTGTTTTAAAGCCAATTCACACCGCACAGACAAACACCAACAGGAGTCTTGAGTCTGTTGGATCAGTGCGGTACCCCTGTCAGATGTTGGTTGAAGCTGGTTAGAGTCTGTTTTCATTTAAATTACAACAACCACATCTTCCCCTACAGCCCCTTTTGTTTAATTCACCGTCTTTTCATGTGAATAATGACACACAAATACATTAATAAGAGTAAAATTTGGATTGTGAATATAGGATCACCCATTTTTTTCCCAGTCAGTTGGTCAGTGTCTGTTGGTGCGGTGTGAACATGACTCTTATTTTTTCATAAGATTCTAAAAACAACAGCCAACTTGAGCCAACTAGTCTGTTGGAGTCTGTTGGCCAGTGCCGGCCTGAAGGGTTGTGTGGCCCTAGGCGAGATAAAACAATTGGGCCCACTTGTGTAAAAACAGTGAGAAGAAAGCACAAAAAAGACAATTTCAAGATATATATGCTGCTGAATAAACACGAAGGCAGCACAATCTGAGCGGGTAGCACACAACATCAGAACTTTGACAGCAGTTATGGATATACAACTTATGAAACATATCAAGCTTAATATTCATATTTATATGTACTCCATATACTACTTTAATGAGCTGTCATTAGTCCTGTCCCACCTGCACTGCAACCCAGTTATGATGGGCTACCCCTCCTTCACATCAAATAAATGTCACTCCCTGATATTTTTGGGATGTAAATGTCATAATCTATTAAGACATTTATTTCATACACAATCCCTTTCATTTTTTTTACCATAGTTTACCTGTAGTAACCGTGTTTTGTGATTGCATAATCACAGTTAATTTTAGTAAAGGATATCTTCATTTTATTTTATACATTTCATGTATATATATATATATATATATATTACGACTTGTAGTTGTGAAAATGATTAGGCTATTGGCTAAACACACCACATAATGATGTGCATTTTAAGGCACTTCAATGGACCTTTAATGTTACCTATGTTTTGTCAATGTTAAAATTCTTTTTAATATATCAATAAAAAGTGTGACAGACTTTTACTCTAGTCTTTATCACTTTATTAAATTAAGTTTACTTTCAGAAGCCGTCACGTTTAGGCTCGTAATAAGCGGTCTCATGCTCTGGGTCAACACGATGCTTCTCCAATGAGGCTCTGACTCCGCCCACACAGCTATGATGTGATGCCGACCAAGTCAATTCTGGGAGATGTTATGCTAAATAGAGTGTGGTGCTTTGGCTGCTGTGTATGTTTCTAATCTTTTCCTGCTTTTATTTATACTGTTGTTTTTGTATTTATTATCGTTTTCGGCTATTTATCATGTGTGAATTATACAGAGCTATTCTTTTAATAAAATATGTTTTTTGTTGTTGTTGTTTTCCCCTCACCGTTGTGTGTTTAATCAGGTCTGTGCATTACGGTCACGTGAAAGGTATACATGTGCTCTCGTACTGCACGTGCAAAATCATAACCAAAAAACATACATTATACTCGTGTACACGCGGCCCCTATATCAAGACGGGGTCCCAGGCGACCACCCGTATGGCCTGCTGGATGGCACGGCACTGCAGATGGTGACTTCTATCTCTTTCCTCAGAGGGACGTCACATTTCAAAGTTTGTGTTTGGTACCTCGCTAAGACACACTAACCCATTGACAACTATGCGAAATCATCATAATTTGTACTGAAATGGCAGTTTTCTGACGAAGGGCGGTCCCACAGAGGATTAGAAAAGCGTTTAACGTCACAGATGATGCAAGTCTGACAGCGCACCTTTTTATGCCAGTGTTGCTCTGTGTTTCCCAGGCTCCATTGGTCCTAGTCTCTCTTTTTGTTCAATACATGTGTTTCTCATTAGTGTCCAAACCCTCAGAGCGCAGCTTGGGTTTTTAATATACCTGCTGAAAGATGTTACATCCAGAGGAAAAACCTGAGAGGGAAAATGAGGTTGTAAGAGGTCTGTAATACCTGGAGAAACTCTTCAGCTAGCACATGTAGCGCTGAAAGTATGTCAAGACTATTCTGCCCTCAAAAAAGTTGTATAGCAGCTAGTTCAGGCTAACAACACAGAACTATTTTGACATTTGATGTCAATCGATTGGTTTTAAATGTAAAGTGGAAGCTTTTACGCTAATGGGTTTGCCTTCTTCATTCTAGTTTCCTCAACACTGCATCCCGTGTTGCAAGCTGGTTCTGTTAAAATGCCCCCCTCAGGTTTGGATCATAGTACAGGGAAGTAGTCCCATATGGACGGAATCATACACCAGCGGAGCTGACATACAACCGGATTAACGGTTAGAACTTTGGAAAAGTGCACAGGAAGGACAACTCATGTGGACAACACACACACCCGCAGAGAACAGAGACTGGGGTTTATGGTGCCACTATAGTTACAAAGTTTTACCATGATGATTCCGGTGTGATTATTAAATTGTATAATTAAAGTAAATTATAAAAGACTCTAAATTCTAATTGGGTGACCCACATTTAGTGTCATAAACACAAACCCTGTTGTCATGTTGCCTGGCACCCGTAAACAACCCAAGGTATGCGAGTGAACCATGTTATGTTGTGGATGGTTTATTCTGATTGAATCAAACTGAAAGTTTTCATTCTAAAATCTAATTGGATGGAGCTGCTGCAATGGTGCGTTCGAATCCTCCTGAAGATTTCGAATTTACGAATTTGGAAATTTGATGTGTTCCAATCACTTGGTTTGGACCAAGATGACAATGTACCTTTTCTACAAAAAACACCACGCAGGACTAAAGGTTTTTCAGCTATACATCTGAAAACAATTTATTAAAGAAAGCGCAACAAATAGTGCTAGGTAGATTACTAATACTGTGATTACTACTATATTCTGTAATCTAACATTTATCACACTGAGTTAAATAAAATAATATTACAAAAGGCAAGATAGTATATTTCATTAATTGTTATTATAACAAAATGAAGTGCGTTATATATGACATTGCATCATGGTTTCCCAAACTGGGGTTCATGAAGGAACTGCAAGGCATTTGTGAGTTTAATGAAAAGCTATTAAATCAGAAAACATATTTTTAATAAAGCTTAAATAAATAATTTTAAAATAACAGCAAATATTGTTGTTGTTATTTTGTGAATAATATGTAATCATGTAATCAAAAAAAACCAAAAACAACTTATAGTCTGATTACTGATTACTAGTGTTTTAAAATGTAATATAATCATACAACTACAACATTTTTGGAATCTAATCCAGAATACTTGTTGTAGTCAGTAACTACCCACTGGCTGTTTATGCTGATTATGTTTTTATTCAGTGCTCTTTTTATTCAGTACTAAATGGAATCCTATGCAACTTTACTTGTAAATAATAATAATAATAATAATTTCAACAAATTTAGTATAAATTTATCATGTTTTCGCATTGCTGCAAAAGTGAGTGGAGAAATGGTTTACTCCGATGATCTTTTATCATATTGTATCTCCTGCTTATAGTTGTAAAGTTCATAGTCTGCTAAAAATGACACATTTAATTCATCGCATGTATTGAAATATCCCCACATTGGAAGGATTAGGCCTGTGTGGCTCGGTAGTTTGGTTTTCATTTGTGTGAAGTCTCTGTAATGACTCTCGCATTCAGCTGCTTCCCATTGGGAGGCTGGATATTGCGCTTGTTTCCTTGAAATGTAAGATGCCAGTAGTTAAAATTTATAGGCAGTTTCAAAGAGCCCCTGCTCACAAAAACCCCTGATGCTCAAGAGATGAGTCAGTTAAAAACAAGCATGTGCGTATGGTCATGTGTGCGTCACGCTACGCTTAGCATGTAACTTAACTTCTTACAACTTTCCTGCATAAATTTCTCCATCTTTAAAACATCACCTATGCGTACTAGGCAGCCTTAAAGGGGTCATATCATGCCTTTTTACCAAGTCTTGATTTGGTTTTTGGGGTCTGCTAGAATAGATTTTAATGCTCCAAAAATGCATTATTTTTTCACGTAGTTTACATTATTGCAGCACTTCTAGTTCCTGTTCCAGTGAAGCCCCTCCTTCCAAATTATGAAATGTGCTATGATTGGTTAACCAGTGCGTTGTGATTGGTGAAACGTATATAGCGTGTTTCATGAAAAATGTGACAGATATAATAGGACCACTTTAACAAAATAAAGTATTCGGGCAAATCATTTGTATAAATTTGCCATAAGCTCATATTTCCACATGCATATGAACTTCTAGATGTATGTGGCACACTTATTATATGATGTTAACCACACGTTGGTCACAGCAAAATGGTGGTGAGCCAGTAAGCAATACCCCAGTAACCACCCAGAAATCCCGCAACACGTTGGCAACCCGCTTTTAAAGTCCTAGCAATGAATTTACACAAGAAAACGCAACCAAACATGTACTTATAATTTCCTCAACAAGATACAACCGAAATGCGAAGTAAATGAAATGTTACTAGGACTGTTTTTTCCTCTGTTACAGTCACACCACAGGGAGAAAGAAAATGTCCCCTCTGACGCTCTACCACAGCTGTTGCCTTTTAAAACACTCATTGTGCAAGAGGATATACAACAATTGAAACACATCCAATGATAACATGCTGGAAAAGTAGTTTTATGCTGTGGGCACATCCACTGTCAGGGGGAGAATTATCTGAAGGCCAATGCTAATATGGCTGTGTTGCGTTAAGTAATGCCCTGTTTAACTGTTAATAATGATATACTGTCTGCTCATTATTTCTTTTAGAGCTCCGTTCAAGTATCACTGTGTGATTGTGTGACATCGCTGGCAGTTCTTGTAAAGAATGTTGCAATACTCTCTTCTAGTGGCTCGAATCTGTGGCACAACACCACTTGCTGATAAACTAGACTTAGACATTCTCTGAAGTAGGTTTAAATGGCAAAACCTGGTGCAAGAGTGTTCTGAGTGGTTGCCAAGGTGTTACTAAGGTGTTCTTTTTTATTCTAATCCTTCTTTTAAGTATGTGGTTGCTAGGGTTTTTGGTGGCTTCCACAATGTTGCTGTTGCTGTTGTTTGTTATAATCACACTTCTGCATGTGATTTCTAGGTTTTTAGGTGGTTTCCAGTATGTTCACCAACAAAAAATGGTTTAAAGTTGGTTATTTCTATCTTTTGCGGTAGCGTGTCAGATGGAAATATCAGTTTACATTTCCAAACATTATTTTTGTCATTAATTGTAATAATGCAGTGAGATTATTGTCTGCACA
>JAUCMR010000085.1:127592-139502 GCA_032357425.1 Enteromius argenteus
TACAATTAATGACAAAAATAATGTTTGGAAATGTAAACTGATATTTCCAACTGACACGCTACCGCAAAAGATAGAAAGAACCAACTTAAAACCATTTTTTGTTGGTGAAAATACTAGTTTCATATGATTTTTTCACTATATCTTAAAAATAAATGGGTTTTACAGCGTGATTTCAATCTTTTGAAGTTTCATAGTTAAAAAAAAAGCCATCTGTAAACCCAAGAGGATATTTTGAACACATTAATTGCACTAAATAACCTATAATGTCACATCAAACACTTAATTAATTTCCAAAGAATCATATCTTCATAGTCTTTATTGGCACCACATGGTATTTACTCTGGGTTCACAGTGGTTTAATGTTTACAAATGCTCTATGCAGTCTACTGTACAAAATAAGAGCATCTTGTTCTCTTTTCTTAGTAACTGACATAAATACCCAGAAATGTTTTGTACTTTAAGTCCATATTAAGTGAAGAGAGCGAGGGTTGATTGGGTTCTCTGTAAGTGGGGGGCCAAGGGTCACGTACAGCAGCTTGAAATTGTTTTCCAGGATCACTTAACATGCACCCCACAGTCTTCAATCGGTTAGCCCACTGATGGGCCAAACGCACCGCTCACCAAAGGTGTGCCTGCGGGCACCGTGGGGCACTGCACTGATGATGATGTGTGCCCACTGCGCCTTCTCATGGAGAGGGTGAACGTGGCCCCAGAGGCCCAGCTGACGCTTCCAGCACAGATCTGCTCATGTGTTGTGTATTATTCAATTATAACTGTTTCATCTGTAGGGGGTTGAGTTATATAACAATACACAGAGAATCTATTCATGGGAACTCACTCTGTAAAAGCTCCTGTTTCCAATTTAACACAACAAGGGGGTTAACAATCCTCTCGTACTGGTCTAAATGTATTGTTTCTTTTTTTCTGAGGTTTCTAGCAGTTCTTTAAGAATGGTTTAGTATGTATCTATTAATAAAGAAGGGACACAGTGTGGGAAAACTAGTGTGCACTTGCAGTGTAAGCAGCTACACTTTCAAAAAAATGAAGGTTCTACGGTTCCATGAAGAACTTTCCACATCAATGGAACCATAGTGAATTTTTTTTTTATTAAAATGTTTTTCGCACTAAGATGGCATCCCTGTTATAAAGTTTCACCCCTTTTGTGTCATACTTTTTGAAAAATGTCTCCCATCATACAGTCGTGCTCCAGAGAACAAATAAGATATTTATTAGTCAAGCAATATTTAACGAGAACGCACAAATGTGATGTGTTGTGGCAGTTGATCTTGAGACAAATCATTTGGCCTCTTCCATCGCTCTTTACAGGAATATTGGGTTTCATCCTGTTTTCAGTAAAAATTCATCCAATAGATGGCAGGAACAATGAACACAGTCATTCTGCTTCATCTGATCTCAGTCCATGATCACTGTAGGTAAGTCATGGTGGCCTCAGCAGAGTCTAGGTGGTAATATAAGAAAGCCCTGAATATAATCTAATATTTTATGTCATAAAAGGTCTTTTTAGATATCAATAACTACTAGTAAAATGGTCTTATTCTAATGATTTTATCTGAGAAGGATAGATAGAGCGATAGATGATGGATGGATGCAATGCTAGATATATAGACAGTAGGACAAACAGAAGGATAGATAGATAGATAGATGATTGATAGAACGATAGAAAGAACAATAGAATGATAGATGATTGATAGAACAATAGATAGGATGGATGGATGGATGAACAGTGAATCAGTCTCTATTAGTTTCCAGGATTTTCTTGTATGAAGCTTCTGAAGAGTAGCTGCTACTGTTAAAGATCTGAAACACTTCCCCGCTGCTTTAACAACCTCCAGCGTTCACTTTTAACATCAACTGACGTCTATTGTACATATGAGTGGCCTTAGAAGAAAGCCACCTGTAGCTCTGAAGTCTGCTTTTAAACAGGAGCGCAGAGTTAAAGTCTCTTCCCCGCTGGTGCGTGCTGCCTCTGAACCCCGTCGAGAGGAGCTTCTGCACTGACGCATGCTGCAGGAATATGGCTTGAGCTCCTCAGGGCAGGCCCTTGAAGTCATTTGACTGGATGCATAAATGTTTAGTGCTTGTTAAGAGCAGATAAAAGTCTTTCCTGCTCGGTGTGAGGAGGATACCAAAGGTCGAAGTCTCAAGATATGAGTCAGAGACAGATGGAGATGAGAGTGTCGACATGTTGTACGGGAATCCTAAACTCTTAAAAAAGAGGAACCTTTAATGTTCATGGAAACTTTCCACACTCTTAAAAAAAAAAAAAGGTTCTTTATGGGTTTCTATGGTTCCATTTGGAATCTTTAACAGCCATTGAAACTTTGTATTCCACAAAAGGTTCTTTACAATCGAAAATGTTCTTCCGATTTTTTCCAATTTTCTTCATAATAAGAAAAATAATGGTTATTTTTAGAACTGTTCACTGAAAGGTTCTTTGAGGAAGCAATAAATTCTTCAGTATGGCATATATTTATATATATATACATACTCTCAGAAATAAAGGTACGAAAGCTGTTACTGGGGCGGAACCTTTTTAAAAGGTACACTTTTGTTCCTATTAGGTTCAAAAATGCACACTCAGACTACTTTTAAGGTACCAAAATGGACCCTTTAGGTACAAACATGTCCCTTTTGAAAAGGTACCGCCCCAGTGACATATTTTGTACCTTTATTTCTGAGAGTGTGTGCATACCTATATTACTGAAGATTTTTTCTTTTGTCAAGGATGATGGTTTTACCAGTCGCTTCTCCAGTATTACCTCAACATCTTTGCTTGCAAAATTTTCCTCATGCTAAGATCCAAAGACATCAGAGGAACTACAAAGATCTTGAGGGTGTGGGAGAACTTCACGTCACAAAATGACTATTATTTGCGGTCTGTCTTGAAATAAAAGTCTTTACAATGGCTAATAGACAAAATCCGCACACTTTGATGAGTGATTTACTTCCTTTGCTCACGCTCATACTTCTCATGCACGGTTGAGGTTCTACAGATTTATGATCTCAAATGCTTCCAGTGAAAACAATAATCCCAATAACATCTTCAGTGCCTCCTGTGTGAACTGACAGATTTGTGAACACGTGCAAATGACCCACTAAAAAGTCAAACCGCGTTGATATCCGTTCACTTTTTGAATGACTTGACATCGTAATTTTTGCATTTTATGAGCAAATGCACCATTTGCCGGCTGGGATAAAACTAAACTCACCAGTTTATATAATGGAGCCTGGAGGGATCATTTTTGGGATATGCTTTTGCCATTTAGCACAATGGACTATTTTTTTAACACTTCAATTTGCTCTCTTGTTGTGGGTTTCTTGGATTACTAAATGATAGATAGATAGATATCAAATTCCAAGCATTTCTTTTTAACTCAAACATTCATTATGCCAAATTATGAAAATATTTTCTGCACAATTATTCATTTTAATGCCTGATTTTACTTTAAATATAAACATATTCTAATGTAATGAATTATAACATCAATCATCATATCAGCTCTCAACAATGTCCAAAATTTCTGTATTGTGAATAGCTAATATTATTCTACAATACAGACATGTCATAAAAAGAAACTTATAAAAGAAGATTTCTGTAATAAATTTATCTTTTAATGCAAAGTCAACAGATTCAATTTAACAAGCATGATATCAAGCACATCCATGTGCATCAAATTCAATGTCCCACATTAAAACGGTCATTGACAAGCATTTTGGCTCCGACAACAAACGCGAGTCAGTGACAACTGGAGCATTACCAAGGAGACCAACAATTATTTGTATTTACAAAAATAGGTCCGGGAGGCTGAGAAAAACTCAAGCTGTATTTGGAGAGCACTCCACATGCATTACCAGAAGCCAGTTCTGCCCGAGAGACTCTGAATGTCGCCCAATTACACATCTTGTTCCCTGCTGTAGAATCTTGTAGCTGTTCTTGGAAATCCTCTCTGCCTGCTCCAAATCTTCACATGCTTCCGCTGCTACTCCGAAAATAAAATGGTGAAGGCCATGATGATACAGCAACACGCCACGTAAGGGCTTTTGCGCTCACCTAGGAGGTAACGTAAAGGATCATTAACAAAAAAAAAAACATACATGACATGGTAGCTTTTATGGCATTACTCACCTATTCTTGCACATTTCCAGAATATTCCAAGGAATCTGAGGGCAAAAGGAAAGGGATTACAGTTAATGCTTGAGCAGATATCATGCAAAACAATTAAAAATGTTAAAAAAAATCAGCTCTTGTTTCAGGTTTTGAATTAATTTTTGTTCTGTTCTGTTTTTAATGTGATCAACTGCGAAAAGGTTTTACATTTAATACACTTAATAAAAAAATATTGTACGCAGATAAACAAATATTGCCCATGTTAAACATAAAATACTTACTAAATTTTACTACAATTTCTTGACTTTTAAAAAAATACTTTGTTTTTTTAATTCAGTAAAGTAATCATAATTCACAACAATCATGCATTGACGACGAAAACCCCCTCACGAAAGAAGAAAGCAACTGTGACGACAAGCGCTTATCAGGGTCAACTTAATGCTGGATTTTCAAAAGTATGTGAAATATAAAAATTTTGCGGCATAGAATCTTTAAAATACGCCTGAGATTTTTACATCCCGGTCTGTTATTGTGGCGACATTTCCAAAACCTGTCGCTGAAACGAAACGAACTGTGATTGGTTGTTTGACATAGCAGTCAATGAATGCTACCATGAATTCTAGTCTGGCTACTACTTCAGCATCTTCTGTTTCTTCTGCAGTGGAAAGATTGTTTTTGTTAATACTGAATTTTTTAGATTGGTAACAGCCCTGTAATGTCTTATTATATTTAGTGAAATACAAAAAGGTAAGATTTTTATATGAAATATGATGCATGCACTTAATACAGTTAGGGGAAAATGACATTTAAATAGACAAAAAATTACCTGGAAATACATTTTAATATGCAGTTATAGTCATATAAAATGCAATTTCCCAACTTCAAAATTATGGCTGGTTGAAAATGCTGGTAAAGAAGTTAATGTTTAGCCCTGCTACTAACACATTTGACCAATTTAATGAGTCCTTGCTGAATAAAAGTATTCCCCTCTTTACTTTTTAACGGTAGTGTACATATTTGTTTTCCTGGAAGAGAAAGGCTGTAATTGTGTATATCTTTTAAATGCTGATTTAGCAGTACTAGAATTGGGCTTTGGCTTAAAATAAGACTATATGAGTAAAAGACAAAGCAGCGGGCTGCAGTCTCGTGTCTGCCGACTGCTTGTCTAGGAAGCGTGAAGCAGAAGATTACAGAGAGGAGAACTACAGATGACTGACGAGCTTCACAGGGCCTGAAATGTCACAACAGACGCCTGACAGAGCGGAGATCTACGAGCAGACGGGCATCTGGCCTGAACAGAAACAACAAACAGGTCAGCAAGAACATGCACTGTCAACAGCCTGCGCAGACCCCAGGGAACAAAAACCAGCCTATGTTTCCCCACCTCAAGCAAAGCTTTAACACATTTCCCCAGTAAAGGCTCTTTAGGTTTTCCAAACCCATAACTTAATATTTGATTTGAACGCCAAAATGGACATCAACAAACAAGGCTCGGTTGTACGCTGTTGGAGGGGGTGCGAAAACCATTACTTTAATATTTACCAACTCCGGCTAATTTGTCTTGGCTAATGCATGTGTTTGTTGAGATCAGATCGCTGGATGTGAATTATCTCCTTCATTTCCTGCTCCTGTCATGTGAAGTCCAAACATGTGGCGAACATCTTGTTGCTCGAGTTAGACAGTCACTTTACTTCACAGATGGGATACACTGACCAATGACACTCAACTTAGATCAAATAAATGAAGAATGTAAATAAAGGTTTCGTATTATTAACAGAAAACAGGAGTTTATTTTTTGTTAACTCTTTGGCCACGAGACAAATATCTTGGCAACATTTTACTGATTGTTTCTGGGAATTAACTAAGATTTTTCTTTTGAAGTGTTTGTATAAAACCATAAAACAAATCTAGGCTTGTTTGGACAACATCTTTTGGCTTTAAATCACCGCAGTCTTTTGGTGCTTTGAGGAAAAGTTCAGCCAGAAATTAAAATTTGCCAAAAAAGGAATTCCAAGTTGCAGATTTAGAATTAAATCACTTGCTCACCAATGGATTCTCCGCAGTGAATGGGTGCCGTTAGAATGAGAGCCCAAATGCCATCACAGTAAAAAGCCCGGAGAAAAAGCCCATTCCCTGTTGTCCTCTTACATCAAAATTCACAGACATATTTGTTAAGAACTGTTTTTACTTGTAAACGGTGCTTGATATTGATGCATAATGGTGGATAATAGTGCATATTTCTCTCCTGATTCATAAAAGATGACTTTTGCATTAGAAAATGCAATACCAAAACTGGCTACCGGACAGTTGGATGTTAAAATCGTCTTAGTGATGGATTTGTTTCTTATTAGCATGCACAAGACAATAAATTGATAGCTGGAGTGGTGTGGATTATAGTAATGTTTTTATCAGCTGTTTGGACTCTCATTATGACGGCACCCATTCACTGCAGAGGATCCATTGGTAGGCAAGTGATCAAATGCTGAATTTCTCCAAATCTGTTCTGGATGAAGCAGCAAACTCATCTCTGTCTTGGATGGCCTGAGGCTGAGTAATGTTCAGCAAAATGTCATTTTTGAATGATCGGAATGTATATAAATATGAGGATGGCAGTAAACATACCCTGTTTTGTTCTTATCCAGCAGGCTGGGAGCGAGGGCTCGTATATATGCACAGGTGCAGATGAGCAGTAAGATGACCGTCAACAGACTTTGGAAGTTAAATATGGCAGACTGCAAGAGACAGAAAGGAGAAATGAATAATTAAATCACTTAGTAATAAAAAACTAAAGTGAAAATAATTAATATGGAAAAAGTGGAATAATTAATGCACATTTAAAAAGTTTAAACTTGGCTTGGTTTAGTCTAGCGATATGTATAAATATTTTTATTTATTTAAAAATTTTAAACATATTCTAGCAGTGTTTTCTATGTCTATGTCATCTTGTGCATGATTTACAACTATATCTGTATTTTAAGATATTTTGATTTTATAGGTAACAACCGGATCTATCCAAACTGAAAAAATATTTTAATTGATTAAATTTGACATATATTATTTACTTACCATTTACTATTTATTTATGGAGATTGCAAGTACTTAATTGCCAGAAATAATTTCTTTTTGTGCATTTTATTAAATAAGTTTAATGCTCCTCGGGGTAGCATTTATTTGTTATTTATTTGATTACACACACACACACACACATATTAGTACAATTTAAAATAATTTCAGAATTAATATTAATAACTTAACATTGTGATTGCATAATTAATATCTAATCGCCGTAAAAGAAGTATTATGGTCCAGTTTGGTGAGTTTAAGGCCCTGTTCTGTCTGCCACATCACACTCGTAGCAGTAACGTTACTGAATACTGTCAGATAGTGTATTCAGCAGAAATCATGGATGACAGCTCAGAATCGTGCAGAACAGACTCGACACACATGATCACAGATTCACTGCACTGTTTAGCTGCTTTCTGTTGTTTATATTCCAGCATCCCTGCAGCAGCAGCAGTAAACTTCCCCTGACATCGCTTTCATTTTCACTGCAGCGCAGGCGGATATATCGCTACATCTGACAGAACGACGACCTTCAGGCGAATTCAATCAATCTGACTGCTCGTTTCTACTTAACTTGTGTAAACTTTTCCAAAATAACAGTCTTTTTACTTACCATCTTGCTATCCCCGGCCAGCCAACTCACACTTCCGCTGTAGGATGGAAATTACGTCACCGGTACGGCAGCCTGGAAGCGCGAAGTGTCGAAAAGCCGGATGAGAGAGGGAAATGAAATCTGCAGAAGTGTGTTAGTTTGAATTAAAATTAATTTTATCATACAACAACAATTTCCTTTCGGAATGAGGTGAGAGTACGCACGTGTATAGCGCACTGTGTTCATTATATGACGGAAACGCACTTGTTTGCGATAAATATGGTGTTGTTTGTATTCTCTGTTGATATGCTTATTAGTTTCTTGTCAAACACAACACAAACTAATATTATATACTACGTTATTTATGAAAGTATGCGTCTAAAACATATAAACAATCAAGAAATAAGGAAACAGGAGAGTTGATAATCCTATTTGTCGTATTTAGCAGAAATATAGGAGCAGCTTTAAAGAGGGTTTTGATGTCAACATGTTATTGACCTTAAAATCCTGTGTTTGTTTGATTCTATACAGAAAAGCACCATGGTTACCGTAGTTAGTGTTGGTGTTACGAAATGATACTATTAATAATATATAATTAAATAAATAACAATATTATGTAAAAATTAAGATTTTATATTTGCCCTATTATGTATTACTAAAATAATAATGTGCAGTGCAAGACATAAGACAAGTGACCACATCAGAGAAAAATTACAAATGTGATTTTATATGCACAGAATGCATATTAAATACAAATGAAGTGCCTACTTTAATGTTTCAAGTAACTTGTGAAGATAAGACGTCAACATATGTGTAAAATAATGTTCACATATCAGTTTAACAGATACATTCAAGTAAAAAAATCTTTCTGGCCTGTATTTGTTACTGTGTATATATATATATATATATATAGAGAGAGAGAGAGAGAGAGTTATCATACAAATTTATATTTTCAATTATTTACAATTTCTCACTGACAAATGGCTAAAACCTAGTTGTTAGCAGCATATATTGAAATGAATTAATTTGTTATTAATAATTAAAAAGACAATTAATTAATATTTTGTGACCGCACTGTGATCCAATTATAGTCTTATAATGCCATCTAATGATTCTTGTTGTAAATACGCCAGGCAAGATTTTATGATTTAAAAACTATTGTTGCATTGTTAAACTAAATTAATTGTTTTTCTGTAAATCGTGATAAAAAATATTTTTATTATTATATTTATTATATGATTTTTATTATTATATTATTAATATTTGTAGCTCAGAAAAAAAAACAGGACACATTTATTTATAAAATATATAAATTAAAGCTGTAATAAACTTTTATTTTGTTATATATGGAAACATCAGGCATAGAGCAGGACTGCCAATTCTGTTTTTCAACAAAAATATGATAGCCTATGATGTCGTTCTCCTGATCACACTGAGGCTTTTGTTGCAGAACCGTCTACTTCCTAACCAGGAATCTTTAATGATTCTGTCGCTCTAAAATTGTGTGTATGGATGTGCAAAACACAAGCCGTTTGTTTCAGCAATCTCTTTTCTTCGAGGATTAGCATTTCTTTCCTTCTAAAAACTATAAATTACGGGACTTTTCCCTTAAAATAGACTTGGAGAATTGATTCATTGTGTTGTTCTTCCAACCGCTGATGACTTTGGGGAATAGGAGATGGTGCTCAAATCAGCAAGCCATAAATCTTAATAATAATATATAATATCTCTATTCATGGTTGGAAAGATGCATAGAATGTTGCTCAGATGCAAATGATAAAAAAAAAAAATCAAATACAGAAAACAGTAGTATTTTGGTTTCATGAAAACTGTGGTTAGGGTTTGGGTTGTATTTATCCTTAAAATCAAAAGAAATGTAAGAAATTATATTTTGCATTTTGACAATATTTTAAAGAAAAATGTAAGTACTGTAATTTGGAAAAACTAATGCAAACATATATATTTTATTTAAATGTAAAATATTTGGCATGGTAGTATTTATTGAATTTAATATATACTGATTTTAATAAAATTATGTTATGCAGTGATAAAAAAAATCTCTTATGTTAAAGTTAATCATTTGCAAGGAAACTGTTTAACTATATTGCTAATATATCATAATAATGTTCCGAAGAAAATAATAATTTCTTTAGGACAAAATAAAAAAATCTTTCCAAATGTCCAAATATTATTTTTTTTAAATATAATTTAAGAAATATAATGTCTTTATGATTTTAATCACTGAAGAACCTCATGTTGTTTGCACCACTGTGCAGGAGAGAAGAAACTGTAAAACATATATATATATATATTTTTTTTTTTCAAGGTTACTTGTGCATATTTCATAACCTTCCTGAAAGAGATTGTCAGATGTATAGAATGTCGGTCTTGTTTAGACAAGAGGGTTTTGTTGAGGTGGTCGAGACCATCTGTGGACCATCGATGGAGTGCTTTAGGGTGGAATGTGTCTTAATTACACCTCAGTCAGTGTCGTTCAGATGCTCTCACATATATTATTAAGCAACCAATAATCTTTAATGACTGGTAGTGTTAGTATGACCCAGGCCTTCGTGATTATAAATCCCTTCTGTCAAGTTTAATACAATTTATAAATTTAAGCTTTTTAAACAGATGTTGTTCTTCTGGACCTTTTATTCATCAAAGAATTTAGAATAAAATTCATCACAGTTTCCACAAAAATATTTAGCACCGCAACTGTTTTCAACATTGGTAAGAAATGTTTTTTGTGCAGCTGATCAGCACTGAAGACTGCTGCTGGAAATTCAGCTTTGCATTAAAGGAATAAATTACATTTTAACATATTCAAATAGAAAACAGTTATTTGAAATATGAAATAATTCTAAATATTAAATATAATATTCAATATTTTTACCAGCAGGCAAATATTGTATACGATTACGAAAATCAAAAATACAGATACAAATACAGTTCCTCATTCAGCAACCCATGTAGATTTGTTTTGTGTTGTCTTTTCTTCTCATGTTATTATTACTTCGAATTCCTTATCTCATCTCCTTCACAAATCCCATTTATGGAAAGTGACTTGGGACACCCTTGTATACTTCACCTCCTTTTTAGAAGAACAGCTTTCTCTCATCCGCCAGCCAGATACCGCTGGAAAGATAGCAGCCGTGTCACGCTGCCACGTTCTGGATGGGACTGTGGCACTTATGTCTTAGTTTAGATAAAACAGGCTGTGGACTGAATGAATGTTTGGGTAGTTACTGTATATTGAACATCTTGAGGAGTGAGGAGAAACTTTACACCCTGACCCCTTCTTGGCTTCTCAGCCACATCTTAAGAGAATTCTTTGTCTTATTTGTCAAAGCCGCCTTCTCATATTCCTATAGGCTTTGCAGCATCTGTCATTACCGAGGGCGAAGAATCACCTCTGTGCAGATGTTACTGTAGCTAATGAATGGCCGTCCTGTTCCCTTGGAGTGTGTACCGTGTCAGCCTTTGGATACCGCGACTCCGCTGTATGTTTATGCCACGGTTTGCACAAAAGTCAGGTCAGGAAAAGCAACAATTGGTTGTGATGCACGACGGGAGGGAAACAGATGTGAACCGTTCGCTGAGACACGTAGATTATTAGTTTGACAAGCGAGTTAAAGACAGTCGACGTGTGTTGTCCTTCACCTTTCCCCTCGCCGCTGCACATCGTCAGCTCTGACCCCAGAGGTCGGCCGTTTCTCACACATCACTCACTGGATTCTCTGTGTCCATCCTTTAGTAGCCTAAAACTTCCACAAACTCCTATATGTTCTCTGACCTTTATCATATTCTCCACTCATTGCTCAAATTTTTACATTTTATCATTATTTTACATCCATTTATAAATGGATTATAGACACACACACACACACAATGCTATTTAAATGAGTTATATAGCCTAATAAGTATATTAAAAACTGTATGCACAATTATTTTAGTTTGTATATTTATTTATTTGTATATTTGTGTGTTTAGTTAATATTTTAATATAACTGAATTATTCATATAGTAAATGGAAGTACATTTATTAAATAATTCATACATATTAAAAGTTAAATGTAATATAGTTAATTTTTAAATTATGAAATGATTATTTTATTTATTTATATAT
>JAUCMR010000085.1:150825-165268 GCA_032357425.1 Enteromius argenteus
ATAAATGCTGGATTAAGATCGTGTGGGGGGTCGAATCGAGATCGCGATCTTTTAACGATTAATTGTGCAGCTCTAGTATACATAAACCATAAAATGTCTGTTTTATCGGTTCTAAAATGTTTCTTGATTCTTTTCATTGACTGAATGATTCATTTGCATGATTAAATGATCAAAACACCAAACTTCATTTGAACTACTTCTATGTTGTATTCTATATTTTAGTCTGTTGTTCACGCAGCATTTGTTTGACCTCAGGAGACTTGGAAAATAGTTCACAGGTGGACTACTTTACCGAAACTTGTGTTCTTTTTAGCCCCTTTTTTGAGCTTGAAAGCTTCATCTCCATTCCCTAAAGAGAGCGCTAAACTTCTCTTTTAGTGCAAAATTACTACATACATTACCAGAGTCATTCACAACAAGGCCATGAGGATTCTCTTGCTTGTTCCCACTCACTCTCTGTTGCTTACAGCTGTCAAGAATCATTTTATAGGACAAAAGTGTTCAGTAACAGTCTCTGTTGGTTGACGGCAGGAACTTCATTGTGTTCTCAGGTCTCTGTGAGGTCTGTTATCTTCAGTGTAGTCGTCCTTATCATTCAGACTGGCACACTCTACAGGCCGAGCACCCGTCTCTTGTGTGTCCATGTCAGAGTTCATATATTTGAGGATCAGAGGCTCTCTGTCGCCTGTTGGCTCTCATCACAGCGGTTGGCTTGTCTTATCAGTACAAGTGTCCAGGCTAAATGTTGTTGTGTTTGTCCAGGTGCTAGACAGAAGTGGGCAGTGAAACCCTGACAGTTTTTAGTTTTTAGGGGTTTTAATAAATAAAAAAGCATTGTATTCATGAACTCTCATTTTACTTTAACCAGGTTCTGTCTGTGCTGAATTAGCACTGTAATTTGCACTTTTAAATTCAGCAATTGTCTTTTTGTACTGCGAATGTGTGTCCAGTCTTTATAGGCTTATTATGACTAATTAATATAGATCTATATTTGTAATATTTCATAATATATACTTAATTATTGATTTATCTATTTATATTTTTAAATATATATATTTTTTATTTTCTTTATTTTTAGTTTATTATGTATTATTTATTTATATTTTTTTATCTTGTTATTTTTTATTTATTACTAGTTTGTGTATTTAATATATAATTACATATACTTACATAATTAAAAATAGCTGTTGAATTTATGATTGTAATGTTTATATATAAAATATTTTCTAGTATGTAATTTATACGCATTAAACACGTTATAGCTGTATCTTCGTTTATGTGTATTTGTATGCATGTTTAACTGAAAAAGGCAATATTAAGTAACAACATTTTTGTTTTTTTAATAAATTACAGAAAATAAATATAAGTTAATATATTATATATTGGTAAATGTATCAATATTTTATAATTTTTCTATTATATTTACATTTTATTTATTCAAACAAACAAACAAAAGAAATATATATATATATTGACATTTCAGTTTTTATTTCTAAAATATTTCTTTAGCTTGATATTAGGTCTGATTAAATTTGTTCTTTGTTCTGTTTTCAATGAATTTCATCTGTCTGAATGATTCATTACCAAATTCCTCTAAATGTAAACAATTTTAAATATTTTGGTTCAGTAAAGATTAACAGAATGTTTGGAAGAGTAATGGAAATTCTTTAGTCAAAAATAGTGAGAACGTCTGGCTCTCAGCGGTGGAGTGATGTGATACACCACATCCCTCCTCCACAACCACAAACTCAGAAACCAACAAATAAATCTCACCATCTGTGGGCGAAGTTCATTCTTAACCAATCTCCCCAGTGTCTCCATCCAGGATGCTAATGCTAATGGCTGATGGGCAGGTGTCTCCTCCAGGTGCCAGGTTGCACAAGGTCTTCTATTATTAATCTTGTTCTCTCTTTATTTGTCAGTTCAGGCTCGGCGTGGTGGATCTGCAGGCGGTGCCTGAGCCCACTGAAGTCATAAGGGAGCTCATTAGTCACGGCCTGGAGCAGAGTGCACGTCTACAGGCCAAAAACCAGCACCTGCTTGAGGAGAACCAGAAGCTAAGGAGAGAACAGGAACATATCACTAAAGAGTAGGTCTACACCAGATCAATACTTCCACAGAACTGTAGAAATGAGTGTTTGGAATAAATAAAATAATCTGCAGAACAGAGCTGTTTACTAAAGACATCAATTTGTAAGATAACCTGGAAGGCTAATTCAACATGGGTCCCCTCAGGAACCTCTAACGTTTGTTTTTTCAGAATAGCGGTTTATGATTTATGAGTAAGTTAAGCTTTGTGGTTAGCATTACTCAGAGACATGTTGTTCTAAAAACATTGCATTACATAGAGTCTTCCCTCAAATGTAAATGTTGAAACTGCCCTGTGCTTTAAAATTAAATTTAAAATATACCCATTTAATCCCACTGGTCACAATAGTGACCGTTAAGAAGGTTTTTATTTATAAAGCTCATTTTCTGCAAATATGGAAAAAATAAAGGTCAGTAGTAATGTATGTTACCATTAAGAAATGACAAAGAAACATTTTTTGTATCTTATACACTGGAAAAAATGCTTTCTAAGACTAGATTTTTTGTCTTGTTTCCAGCCAAAATATCTAAAAATTTTCAAATCAAGAAGGATTTTCTAGACAAGAAAAAATTACTGTCTTGTTTTCAGAAAAAACAAGCTAAAATTAAGTGAGTTTTTACTTGAAACAAGCAAAATAATCTGCCAATGGGGTGAGCAAAATAATCTTGTTTTCTGTTTGAAATAAGAATATTTTGCTACACAAGACAAAAATTCTAGTCTTAAAAAGCATTTTTTGCAGTGTACCTATTTAGTTTTAGGTTTTTTTGTTTTAGTTTTTTTAGTTTAATTAAAAGACAAAAATGTATTTGCCAATAGGCCATTACAGATTCAAATATTTAGTAAATTATATTTTAATGCTTGAAAATGCTTGTAAGTGAACTACAACAAAAGAAAAAAAAGAAAAGTCTAAAAAGGTGGGGAATATGCTTTTTATTTGTTTCTTTGTTCCTGGAAACACGCACAATTGATTTAGAGCACATGACGCATTCAGGAAGAGAATGACAAGGGAATCCCAGCCAACTTGACAAGAAGCTTCTCTCTACTACTTCTTTTCATGTGCTTCAATCTTTCCTCTGAGAAACAGCAGCAGTGACATCATCGGCCAGACTGTGCCGCCACGCTTTCTACCATCTTCCAAAACCAGAATTATGGGGAATTTGTAATGCTACTCAACACTGACGGCTCTTTATTAGCTTGTGTGTGTGTGTGTGTGTGTGTGTATTTTACAAACAGCTACCACTGGTGTTCAATTCAAGGTTTTCCATGTTAAGTAATTGAGTGTTTATCCACTTATTTAACCACAAAAACCTCTAAGTAATACAAAACCTCTCATAACTAAACATTTCGAGTCTTGTCAACCCGATTGTATGTCCAGGGAGTGTTTAGGTGTGTCTCATTGGTCTTCACCCTCTCTGCAGGATGAAGAGGTACGTCCAGGGGAAGGAGACGTTGGAGAGAGACCTGTACAGCCGATTCGTGCTAGTCCTAAATGAGAAGAAAGCCAAACTCAGAGCCCTGCAGAAAAAAATCAAAGAGCTGGAGGAATCTGTTGAAAAGAATCGACTGAGGTAAAGATGTGTGGCATTTCATTATGATACAACTTCACATGATCGTAAGCATTTTTCACTTCAACATTTCCCTTCTCCTGTTAGGTAATCTCATGGTGACGTAATGCTCATAATTATCACTTCTAGTTTTGTGTTGAGCACATTTTCCTGTCTGCACTTCTTACTTTGTGGGAAAACAAAACTTAAAGGAAAAATTAAAATACTCAACACATTACTCAACCTCAAGTAGTTTTAAACGTGTATGAATTTCTTTGTTCTGCCGAACACAAAGAGAGATATTTTGAAGAAAGTTTGTTACCAGGTTGTTTTGGGTCACCATTGACTTCCATAGCAAGTCAATGGTGACCCAAAACAGTATGTAACAATATGTTTTCTCATATGCCATATTTTAGAATGCATTCCATCTCTGGTTCTGGCGGTAGCACTTTTAGCTGCAGCTTAGCATAGATCATTGAATTTGATCAGACCATTAGCATCTTGCTCAAAAATGACCAAAAGGTTTTGATATTTTTCCCCAAGAAAATCACAACTTTTCATTTTCCATAGGTCTTAGTACGTGATGTAACTACAGAAGAGTCAAATTTTTAAATATTGAAACTCTTTGGTCATTTTTGAGTGAGATGCTAATGGTCTAATCAGATTCAAAGACTAACCACCAGTTGGAAAATTAGCCTATTTTCAAGAATGGTGGTGTGCTCTTTTAAAATGCACCTACTGTATTCTCTTGGAAGGAAAAGGGCAGACAGTGAAGAGCACAAGACGATGGAGACTGCAGCAGATAAGAGTGCTGGAGAAGAGAGTGATTATGGAGGCAGTACAGAAGATGAACAGGAGGCTGAACCCAGACAGCCTGACCCGAAGCCTCATACACAAGGTTATTCTTCTGACTTCACCCAGAAATTAAAATTCTGTCATTATGTCCTTCCAAACCTGTATTCCAAACATTTTTATCCCAAGTGCATCTGCTAAAAAAAATATAAAACACATACTGTAGTTAAGCTTGTGTTTTTCAGGTTTTTAAAGTTTCCACAGAGCCACAATTTCAGATGCAAGTACTTCAAACTTTTTTTTAAAATGCAAATTACTGCTGAAACTTTCTCAGCCTGTTTTTAACAAAGTCTGTGATTTAGTTTGTGGAGCTTTGTGGAGATTCTCATTCTTCAGCTCGCTGTATATTCTGAGTTGATTAGTTCTCAAGGCTCTGTAATGTTGTGTTCATTGGACACAGTTACATGTTTGCAAAGTTAATAAAGTTTGAAGTCAAACTAGATGAGCCTACAACTGAATTTGTGCCTGGAACTTCAAACGAAACTCATATTTTATATACAGTGTGTAGCGAATTTAGTGGAATTTCTTCCCAGAAAGTTCAGGTTGATGAATGAAAGCACAATGCTGATTTGATCTAAAGTGACTCTGGCCAACAAATGAAATCTTGATGTAGGACCAGACAGATTGACAGTATGTACCATGCAACGATACAAATTGACAAAGAAACATGGAATAATTCAGTAGGTCTACATCTATGATTGGTGCATCAATGTGAAATCCAACTTTTAAAGTTGTGTGTATGAAATATTTACGACTTGTATATTGGCTTTAGTGATGTTGTTAGAATAATATTGTGTTATTATCTTGTGTTATACAATGTGGAGCAGCTGTTATCAGTTTTATTTATTTATAAATGTCCTTATCTTTGGCTTGCATCGGCATCAGAAATTACGTTTTCTATTAAGGGGCAATATTTCCTCCCAGAACTGATTTCAAGAGGCATTTTTTAGCTTTGTAATGCAAGTTTTTTACCTCATTTAATAATTTCATATCCATGTTGTCTTTTATATCATATAGTTAAATTTTTTAATTTATTTAGTTTAACTGTAAAGGATTAGTTCTTGCCCCTTTATCTGAAATACCCTTTGCATTCATCAGATGATTTAGTTTTTCGTTTGTAAAGTGTCTAATTCACTGGATTATCCATAATACACATTACTGCATGGATAATAAACTGTTTTTTTTATTTTTTATTAAATAGCTATGCTGATTTACATAACACTTATATTGTAGTACTTCTACTATTAGATCACAAATAAACTGCACAAAGCAGACTTTAATAATTGCATTGCGTCAATGAGAGCGCTGACATCACTGCAGGTATTTGCTCTCTTGTCCAAAGCATGACCACGCTAATGTCTTTTCCCCCTGCCGAGAACCTCTGCACTGTCCAGAACATTAAACCTTTGTGCCAGTTCTGAGACGGCCTACAGGTAGTTCTTTCCCTCAGATTTTCCCTGTGTCGGCCGTCATTGTTAATGACGTCATCTTCTAGATGAGTTGTTCCTTGGCAACACTGTCTGCTTTTGGTCGATTTCAACATCAGGCTACTCGAAGGCCGTATTTGGGGGATCCATCAGGCTGTTGAGTCAGAGTTTTGAGGCACAAAAAGGGAAATGAGGTGGAGTCACACATGATTTAGTCTGCGGGTTGCTCAATTTCTCTGTTTTTCCCCTTGTGTAAACCCTGTTGAGTAAAAGTGAAAAACACTAACTAGAAAGCCCCTTCCATGGTCATGTGACCTTGTAAACAGTATGAATTGTAATGTATGGTTGCTAGGTTTGTGTTGCTTTGGCATACTTCCTCAGGGATTCCCTCCCCCTCCTTCCTTTAAAGCATGATTCAGTGTTTCAGAGTGTTCATGGTTATGTTTTTGTATTTAAAGAGTAGGAGTTGTAACTATAGTCTCTTTAATCTTAACTATAAAGTTTACCATAAGGGTGCAGTACATGAAGCATAATTGAAAGAGTCTATGATGTGGTTAGGATGTTTGTTGCATCAACTAACGTGAGTCAAACCCACCCAGTTTCATAGCTATATCTGTCCCGTGTAAATTAAACTGTAAACACTGCCAGAAACAATAGTGGCAACGTGTCTGCCAATGCAATAGTACTTTAAAGAATAAGTACTATCGGATTCTTGGCGCTCTTGAACAGCCTCCCTCTGTGCTACAATGACATATCACATGAGACAAATGTGCTCCTGCTGGGTTTTATTGCAGTCCTGCTGCATGTACATCATTTAATGTTGATGCTCAACATGCTTTTAATGCGTTTGTGATGTTGATTGTTTGCCGAGTCACATCTTGGCTGGCTGCCTGAACGCTAGCTGTGAGAACCTCCATTAATCCTGTTCAGAGGCATTATATATGCAAACAATTACAAATAATAACATTCATACATAATAACTCATCTTGACTAAAATCATTAAATTAGCAACAGTAGTTCATATTTAGAAATGGCAATAACTGATCAGGTTGGCTGAATGTTTCTACTTAAATGAAATGTGTTAATGTCATCTAAATTATTGTTTTGTTTTTTATATATTTAAATTATATATTTTATAACATGTTCTGCTAAATTAATGACAAATATTTACATTTACAATTAATTCTACGATTTCTAAAATTAAAATTAATGAAAGTGTCATAATGAAATACAGACTAAATGTTAACTACAAAGACTAAACTTCAGCTAAATATGTGCAAATATGAAAGTTGGATGAACTTTTCCATGTTTTGTCTAACAGAGATGCCAGAAAATAACCCGATGGACGACAGCTTAAATGACATCACAGATGTGGCGCCTTGTCGAAAACGCCGCCACCGACATCTCCAAGAGCTAGAGAGTCAAGCCAAACGAGCAGTGCTGGACCAGCGACAGAGATCCAGGTATCATCTCTCACATCCTTCATCCGTCTAATTACACGTTTTATTGTGGTCGATCGGCTCGTAACGAACTCAAACTCCTGGAGGCCTGTTGATACCCATAAACCCCTGCGAATGCAGTCATAAAAATGTCAGTGATAATTCCAGTTGTCTTATTCTCTGGTGTCCATTTCATGCAACCTTGGATGCTGCTTTCTCTCCATGCCTGCAGCCAGTCAAGCAGACAGAAGCGGGTTTCCCAGAACCCTCTTCCGCTCTACAGAAAGTATTGGTTGTTTGCCAGCACCTTGTATTTTTCCAGTGGAGGCCCCCCCTGGGCGCTTCTCTCTCCAGCTCATTTTTACTTATTAATAGGAGAATGTGTATAATTTCATCCCTTCTTTTGCCAGTACCTCAGTTGCCTCTGTAATTGTACAATAAAAATCCCATGAATGGTTTAGATTTGCGTTGAGCAACTTCGTCAGACTTGATGGCACCTGAGGGACACCGATCCTGAGAAAACCTGTTGTGTTTATTTTAGAATAGTTACACTGTTTTGGAGATTATTTGGCATTATTATTTTTTAAGTTATTTGTTATTATTTTTAGGTTCTTATTCTTTCAGAATCTGTCTATCTGTCCGTCTGTCTGTCCATCTGTTTATATATCTATATCTCTGTCTGTCTGTCTGTCTATCTATCTATCTATCTATCTATCTATCTGTCTGTCTATATCTCTGTCTGTCTGTATATATCTGTCTGTCTATTTATATATCTATATCTCTGTCTGTTTGTCTATTTATATATCTATATCTTATCTTTTCCCTGTTAATTAATTTTTACTTAATTTGTTAATGTATTAATAATAAATTCAAACGCTGATAAATATGTATCACTATAATCTGATATTTTACTGTAAAATATTGCTAAAATGCATAGCTGATCAAACACTAATAATTTTTTGTGTGTTATTTAAATACTGAGTTGATAACTTAACATGTCAATGTCTAGACTGCAGTGAGCAACTACAAGATGAATATCCTACACGCTTTACATGAGGACGGCGGTGTGTGTGACAGGATTGATTGGTTTTCAAATCAGTTCAGTTGGAATGTTGACTCAGAAGGCAGCTGCCAAAGTAGACAGTAGGTAGAAAGGCAGCTTACTAGTATTTGGAACAGAGCCTGTGTTTTTTGGGTTGGCAGACATATGCTATACGAAAGTTTCTCGAGTTGGCAGACATTTAAGAAAGACGCTTTGGCTTCATATTGTCTTGACGTTATTCTGGGCTATGCAGAGATTAACATTTAATGAGGGTCTTTTAAAACTTGGTAAAAACAAGAGTGTTTGTGCGGCTCTAAATGTCTAAACTGATTCTGTTTAAAAGTGTTTCTAGCCTCCCAGTGTTAGCGGCTGCTTCCCGTGTCAACAGACACTCAAAGCGGTGACGTTCGGAGGCCCCGGTGGGCCGAGGCCGCGGTGGTCTATGACAGAATGGTGCCTCTACGCCAGATGGTTTGTGCGTGTGTTCGTGGTTCAGGTGTTGAGGGAGACTGAGAGTTTGTATTGGACTTGTTCTCATTCTGCAGGCTCTGTCACCGCAGTAAGACTTTCCAAACTTTAATAGACTGCCGTGGCATAGAAATGTGGCTGTGACTTTTTTCAGAGAATAATATCACATACTCCGTTTTATATCACACGAATGAAGAAATCCAGCTGGAGGATTTTCATTCTGTTCCTGGAATGAGGTTTTTAACAGCCGCATGGCTTTGAATGCCTCGGCTAATTGCGCTCAATTTTGTGCCTCAGAGAGAGCTGGAACGCTCTTGTAAAACGTGACACAAATTAGTGGCAGTGTATCATGAATGAGTTTCGTTTTATGTGGTAGATAGAGTTAAAGAAACAGTTCAGCCAAAAATTTGTTGTCCTGCACTGGCTATCATGTGATTCCAAAGCTGCATGACTTTCTTTCTTTATCCAAAAGCAGATATTTTAAAGAATCTTAATGCTGGTTTCCACAAAATTAAAAGGATAAGGAATAAGACTGTCAAGCTCCAAAAATGGCAAATAAAAGGACAAATAAATACATGGAAAATGAAAGACAAAACTTTTTTGTCTAATTTAATAAATTTTTGGATTGCTTCACAAAATACTATTGCTTTTTTTATTTGCTTTTTTAAGTTAATGCTGCATTTATTAAATCAAAAACACAAAAAATCAGTAAAATTGGGAAATATTTTGACAATTCAAGTGAACTGATTTCAGTTTCAATGTATTTTAAAATGTATTTTATTTCTGTGATGCAAATCAGAATTCTCAGCATCATTACTCCATTCTTTATTGTCATGCTTTTTATTTTTATGGAATTTTTTCTTTGTCACTTTTTAGAATTTTTTTTACAAAATAGAAATTATAAAGACCTGCATTTATATGAAATAGATTTGTAACATTATAAATGTCTCTACTGTCACTTTCGAACAATATAATGCATCCTTACTAAATAATTTATTGAATAAAATAAATTATTTTGACCCCAAACTTCAAGTAAAGATCAAAGTCAGTTCACTAATGAGTGAACATTATGAAAACATTCATTGTTCAGACCTCTAACCCCTTCCATGCCAATGTCTCTCTGCCAACATCTTTAGAGAAATCAAAGAGCAAATAGCCTTTTATTATCCGTTTAAAGCCCTGTAGGGGTATCAAGAAATTCATCAGTAGTAGCTTCCCAGCAGGCAAAATACAGTCATTGCAGAGAGACAAGAATCAGTGCCACCGTTTTTTTTTTTCTTTTTTTCTCTCAAACAAACCTCACAATCACTGCTGTCTACAGATGGTGAGACTCTGTGCCATGACATCTGCTCCAATAAAGCCCATTTTTAAAAGCATTTCTCCTCTAAAGGCTGAAAAGAATCACCCAGCAGACATCATTTGTTTATTCAGCTACAGGACCGCTTGTGGTGCACGTCCTCAACTCAATACACGTTCAGATCAGGGGAGCGTAATCACATCTTTGGTTTGTTTGGGGTGATTTTTCTTTTTATTCAGATGAATAAAAAGCATTTTATTTTTGCAATGCATTTTATGTAAGTCTGTGTGGGGCAGGACTTGGTTTCATTTGTTGTAAATTGACTTGAGCATGGAGGCAGATGATTGAAGGGAGAGATTGGAAAGCGAGAAGGTTTTGTGATGTTGTGAAAAGTAATTTCTGAGAAACAGAATGTTAGATTCATGTGATTAAAGATTGTGCAGACTATAAACAAAAAGAGATTTGTAAACCTGCAAAGTAAATTGACTGTAAAGTGTCTCCTTCCAGGTCAAGGAGAAGGAAGTCGAAACTCCATTAGAAGATTCAGAGATGTATCAGAAGTTAAATAGTTATTTTTTAGAAGATGAGAAGAGGAAGAAAGAGAGATGAAGGAAGGGAGAGAGAGAGCGAGAGAAAGAAAGAGGTGGATTCATTTGGCCCCTGGCTGAAACTGTGCTGTTCTACAGTCTCCCAGCACCTGCCTAGGGAAGGACCTGGCAGAGCACCACAGCAGACAACAGTCAGGCCAGTTACACTGCATTAATCCAGACCTCAGCATGTGTGTTTGTGAATCACGCGAAGAAATGTCTGGCTTAAGTTTTACCTCACAATCAAAAAGAAGAAAAAGAAATCATAATTTGCATGTCTTTTTTTATCATTTCCATGATAACAGACAAACACACAAAAACAATTCAGATACAACAAAGTAATACAATGGTATATACTTTCAATTTAAATAATAGAAATAATAATATATTATTTTTTCATTAAAATATATTTTGATGTGATATATATTACATAATATATTTTGTGTCATTTTAAATATGTTTTATAGATATTTAAAAAAAATGTATATATATTTTTTTAACAAGTGTTTTTTGTTTAATTCATTCATGTGTGTTTACAGTTTGCTTTAGACAAGTGATGTAATGCGTTTATTGTCAATAGAAATTTAGGTTATAATATATTTATTCTGTTATATATTTAGTTTTGTGTGTGCAGAATTAATACTTAAATTACTAAATACTAATACTTTTAATAAATACTAGTATAAAAAGCTGTTTTTCATTTATATGCATGTTATGAACAAATGGTGTGGTAATTCATAGTTCTTTAAAATATTGTCACAATGCAAAATCTTTAGTGGTCTTAAGAATAGTTCTTTTATTTTAATAAGTCACCCTTGTGTTGCTTCTAAAAAACAATCAGCCTTGGTAAAGTAATGTAACAACAACTTTTTCTTGTTGGTTATATATTTATTTTATTTATTTTTTCTTATGCAGGATGTGTTCTGATTTGTTGATCAAAATATGGCAGCTTGATGTAAGTTGAGTTTGACTTGAGTTTAGTGTGTTACAATCTGTTTGCATCGTTCTAATAAAATCATCCATTGGTTTGCTTTATGATATTTAAATATACATTTACCAACGTTAGCATCTTATGTCACAATATGGCTGTAGTCTGACATTTGGCTCCATGCTGTATAGCATAGCGTAACATCTCTCCCCCTTTCTGGGCTCCTTTGCATTTTCTTAACCAGTTCCAGAACTTCTCGTCATGTCCGTAATAATTTAAAAGAAACATAAGAGCTTTTTTCCCAACCCGCAGACAATTCCCGCCCTGTTCCCAGTGAATCATGACAGCAAATATAGCGGCTTACAAGCAGCACCATCTACATTTGTGCTCATCTGTTATCCCTGCTCATACGTATGGATTTCCTCCCAGAGGGCAGTAGAAAAGTCACTCTTTCTATCTAGTTTAGTTGCATTAAAATGACTTCCAGATGCGTTCACACAGGGAAACCCTTTGATCAAACCGCGATATTTACATGTGCAGAAATGCAGATACACTGTTTACACTTCGATTGTACTGACTAAGCATTGTTTCACTTTAAGTTTGTGTTTTAAAAGCTCACTGAAAGCACCAAAGACGCATTTCTGGTGCTCGAGTTACTTAGTTCAATAAATGTGGTTTTTGAGAGCCAAATGAGAACGAGTGAATCAGCTGATTCCATTTTGGTGTTTACACATTAAAAAAAGATCTAAATCTTAAAGGCTTTTAGGTGTTATTTGGTACCAGCACACCATATAAAAGCTCTTTGGTCTCTGTGAATGCAAGAAAAGACCAAATGCAAACTTTTCTTACTTGGTTCTTTGTATTTTTACTGAAGACTCGTGCTGTTTAATACTTTAAAAGAAAAGTTCACCCAGAAATTTGCTGAAAATGTATTTAGCCTCAGGCCATCTAAGATGTAGGTGAGTTTGTTTCTTCATTCGAAAATCACTTGATCGCCAATTAATCCTCTGCATTGAATGGGTGCCGCCAAACAGCTGATAAAAAACATTACAGTAATCCACACAACTCCACTCAATCAATTAACATCTCGTGAAGAAGCTAATTTGTAAGAAACAAATCCATCTTTACAATGTCAAAATTATTTTATTATGAGTTCTACTAATAAAATTTCACCAGTGAAAAAGTTATCTAGTCTGGATCAGGAGAGAAATATCCACAAATCAATCAACATTTAAGACGGAAAAAACAGTTATGAATCATGGACTGGAAGCATTGGTTTGAAACATCTTAATGATGGATTTGTTTCTTACAGACACACAGGTTTTGACCGTACAAGACATTAATTGATGAACTGGAGTGGTGTGGATTATTGTGAAGTTTTTATCAGCTGTTTGGACTCTCATTCTGACGGCACCCATTCACTGCAGAGCATCCATTGGTGAGCATGTGATGTTATGCTACATTTCTGTAAATCTGTTCTGATGAACAAACAAACTCATCTACATCTTGTACAGCCTGAGGGTGAGTAAATTTTCAACAAATTTAGATTTTTTTTATTTGCTAGCTAGCTAACTCGGGATTATTTCTTAATCATTCACGAAACTCAATCAACCAGCCTGCGATTTATTCTCTGTTAAGCATGCTTTTTCATAGACACCGATGATTATGCTAATAAATGGATTTAGTTGTAGCAACAGAATGTGTCATCTGTTTCTGAAGTGTTTTTAAACACTTCCTCTTTGTTCTGTTGCTTCAGTCCCAGTGTACCTCACCTAAAAATGGCTTTCTTTTTGCCAGACAGCTTTTTAATGGCACGTCTCAGAAGCAGGTATTTGAATCCTGCACTGTACTTATGGCAGGATGAGCCTTCGGATGCGATTCTACCGGGACCATGAACCTGGAAACACAATCTGTATTTCAATATAAGGCCTTGTTGCTTGTACATTGGGGCCCAAATGTCTGATTCTTCCAGTCAAAAAGCTTCTGTGTTGCATTTATGATTGGTAACATTGAAATAGATCAGTTTCTTCATTGTTTTATAATATTATTATTGTTATAATATTAAAATCTTATATTTTCCATGTGGTTTAGACTTTTTTGACTCTATGTGGCAGTAACATTTTAGTCTTGTGAATCTTTGTTTTCCCCTTAAAATTTAAGCATTTCCCATTGAGCAAATGAGGCTCACTGCAGTTGAATATTTTTATTCTTCCCGATTGCTATTATGGTGGTATTTTATGAAGCAGCTCTTAGGTTTTCACCAGGATCCTAAAGGGTTTCTGGAATCTCCTCAGCATGACCCTCTAAAAGCGAGTCCTGTAGCAGCATTATTAGAGGACACTGCTGGATTCAAACCTGTTTCTAATAAGGAAGAGTTTGTTTCCAGAGACAGGCTCTTTAAGAGTGTGAATGCTTTACGTGGACGCTGTTAACTTTAATGAACTCCATTTCCCCCACAGTGAGGCTTATTAAAGCCCACAAATATTAGTCTTCTTGTGACAAAATGCATTTAATTCTCCAAAGTGTCTCCTGGTCTCTCTTGAAAAAGTTCACAACAATTCTTATTCGTTTTATTCATTCCTTTTCTTAGAATTTTATCATAAAAAAATAAATCTATTTATTTAATATTTATTTATTTATATAGACGTGTGTGTGTGTGTATATATATATATATATATATACTGTATATAGCCTATATACACTCACCTAAAGGATTATTAGGAACACCTGTTCAATTTCTCATTAATGCAATTATCTAATCAACCAATCA
>JAUCMR010000085.1:165368-175812 GCA_032357425.1 Enteromius argenteus
GGGAGCTTTGTGCCCTGGATGTGCATCCCACAAATCTCCATCAACTGCAAGATGCTATCCTATCAATATGGGCCAACATTTCTGAAGAATGCTTTCAGCACCTTGTTGAGTCAATGCCACGTAGAATTAAGGCAGTTCTGAAGGTGAAAGGGGGTCAAACACCGTGTTAGTATGGTGTTCCTAATAATCCTTTAGGTGAGTGTGTATATATATATATATATATATATATATATACTGTATATATATATATTTTTTTATTATACATATATTGTAAATTACTTTATTATTACATAGTTAATAATAGTTGTATTTATTTTTATTTAATATTCTATTTTAATTTTTTATACATTTAATGAAATTGTTGTTTTATTTATTATTTATTTTCATATTATTATATTTGATAGATGCTAGAAATTGAGTAAAATATATATATATATATATATATATATATATATATATATATATATATAGTAATCTGTAGTCATTTTTACCTAATCACGAGACTGTAGTTTGATTGAGATGAATTTGCTTTTTAAATTTTGTTTTTGAGTTATCTGTTATATGTAATGAAGGTGTTGTATTTTGGATGTGATGCTCTCAGTTCAGATGCCATCCAGACCTGCATTAGTCAGACTTTTCCATATGAGCTATGTTTCCTCATAAAATCATTTATCACCACAAACTAATTCAAGCCTTTCCTGTAAAACTGATCTGGATTGTTTGTTCTTTGAATGTTTTACAGATCCTACAGTATTAATCTGACAAACGTGTTATGTGAAAAGTTCACCAGAGAGCCACTGAGCTCCAGAACCACTTACATCCAAATATGGTTCTTTGCTTGAAGAACCTTTATTTTGCAGTTTACACTCATCTAGTCAGTTTAATTAGATGTTATATCATGCAACTAACTTTGTCTAATGTGTGTTTAATTCCAGCCATGCTGTCCATGTGCTTTCTGGTATACCACCGGACAAGCTTTGCTTAAAAGGCTACATGATCCCCAGCACATCCTGAAATTAACAGGCTTACGGGACCATAAATCTCATTTATTTTCCCTGTGACCAAGACAAAAGCTCTTCATAGCCCTTATAGACAGGATCCTGTGGGAATTACTGCAGTTTAACCTTTCTTTTCTTGTTTTAATGGTGAGGAAGCATTTCTGGCATGCAAAGTTTGTCACAACGTAGTAATCATCAAGCTAACTCAAGTTCTGACTTAAGGGCATTTATGTCATATTTCCAGCAGGATGTACATCAGTGTCAGATTCACCTTGAAAGTGACCTTTTATTAGCATGCAGTAATGTGCCTGATTATAGAGGGGCTTTTTTTGGGGGCAGAAGCAGGGTGAACTGTGCAGCGTTTAAATCTTGACCCCATTTAAGGAGCCCATGGTGGGACTGGGTTTGACTGGGTCACTGTAATCAAGCAGCAGTCAGACTTTACTCCAGTGTCATGACTTATACTAGCTCCTGCTATGTATTTAACCTTCACCTTCTGCTGACGGTTGTTCCTTCACTTTGTAATTTTAGAGAGAAGCCGACCGAAGAGGCCAAAGCCGAGACGAGCAAAACGTCCAACCTCAAACCGAAACCAGCAAGCGCTGCTGCAAACCTTGATCCGGACGACCTGTTCGATGATATATGACCCCTCTTTTTGGGGCCTAACGAGCACTGTTTGTGATGAGCATGACTTTTCTACTGTTTTTACACTGTAGGAGTAATAAAATTGTACTTTTTAAGAGCATTTTTATAGTAAAGATGAACTGGCTCTATACTAAACGATTAGTTAAAAAGAACATTACTTTTTAATGGCAGGTAAAACAAAATTATGAATTAGTCTATTTTTAACTGTATAATATGTGTGTGAATAAATATAATAAATTTGAATAAAGATGTGATTTTCTCATTCCTTAAGCAGTGATATATCAAAATGGATTTTAAGCCATTTTTATTGTTTTATTGTTAACAATAAAAATGGTTTCAAAAGTTTTATGAGCTCATGTTATTGAGAAAGATAAGCACAGTCATAGAAAATGTAATAAAAAATGTTAAAAATGTAGAAAATTATTTTACATTTGTAGTAAAATTTAAAAATATATATAAATGCAGCATTGATGAACACAACACTTTAAAACCACCTTAAACTTTTAAACAACAAGGTATGAATTTCAACCTTACACCTTTTTGATATCTCACACACACTGCAATAGCTGAATTTATTGCAGGTTTATGCAGGTTTTTTCTCGAGGAGGTAACGGTGCTGTCTCTCCCCCGTGTGGAAAGCTCAGGCAAGCTCTTATAAGTGGAGTTGGGCAGTTTAGATCAATTCTCAAAACTAATTCGGTCCCTGTCACACCCCTTAATAACCCAGGGACTCCATCAGCACCTTCTCTGTCTGATTATCAGTGCTCTGTCAGACCGCGCAGTGAGATACAGATGCGCTTTTACGCACGACTCCGCGTAGTACAGAGAGCTGCTTTGATGGTCAGGACTGCGGATGTTCAGTGCATATCTAATCTGTAAAATGAATACTAATTTCATTTGCAAAGTTGAATCGAAGACTGTCTCTTATTTTAGCTCCCACGGGTACGCGCAGTTCTACCCTCAATAGGATTTTGCGCAGATTTTGTTGTATGATTGTGCGCAGTGCGTTCATAATAAAGTTAGTAAGAGAAAAAACTCATTTGTGTCTTTTTTAATTGCTTACAACCCAACCTACATGTTCAAGCTAATTGCTCAGTGATTCAGGATCTAGTCTGCACCAACTCGCAGCGCAGAGCATCTCTGTTCCTCTTCAGCAGGATGGATCAGATTCATTTTGGGTGGGCACTTTCTGCCCCTCCTCTGACGAAATCATGGGTGGACATGGAATTTGAACTTACTGCCGGCTCATGTCTCCAGTCTTTTCGTGGGCACCAGGGAAAGAAAGAGCACTGAAGTCTGCAGCTCAGTACTGGAGCATCAGAGATATTTCACTTTTTTTGTGAGGGATTGCCTTTGGAGAATCAGGAATAGCTAAGACTGCCTAAAGGAAAAAGTAAGTTCTATTTTATTCTATAAAAAACAATTATGTCCTAATTGATAAATGATCGATATTGCCATGATTTCACATAAGTAATGCCCTGCGGTTAATGCCAATTACATATTAATTTGACCATGTTCTTCTCACGGTCTTTTGATATTAGAGCAGATTTACCTCAGCGCATCTCTTTGTTTCTCATTTGATTGTCTGTCACCCTGAAGCTTTGTTTGCCTCTGGCATCTTCTCAGGAGATCCACTTATCATCATCTCATCAGTATCACTGTAACACCAGCTCTGCTTTAATGCTGATAGCAGAGAATGTGAGCTTAGTATTAATTTCAGACAAGCTTTTCTTTTGGTCTGGGGTTATTGATTTGCGTTCATTAGCGCGCGCTGGAGATTTTCACGGTAACGTTAATTGTCGCGTGAAGGTGCTTTATCAATCTAGTGCTTGATAGTGTGTACTATATAGGGCGTGTGTGACTGTCACCACAGCTGTCGCAAAATGATCTTTGTGTTTCCGAGGAAGGAGTAAAGTAGGACTGTCCAGTATATTAAGATGTAACATAAACACCCTTTTAACCGCTAATTATGAATGACGCTTTCATAAACACGTTTATGACAAAGACATAAATTGAATTTATAAAGGGAGACAGGAAAGCAAACAGACAGTGGGTGTCTAAAGACCCAGTTGGACCTGGAACAAAGACATAGACGGACATTAAACACAAGCAGTTTGACAACCAACCCACGTTTAAGAGTAAACTGTAGCTGCAAATGCAAAACGAACTAAACTCATGACTGGCTTTTACAAAATGAAAAGCTTTTATTTATTTATTTACAGAGCTGAGATGTTATTGGACGTTAAGCACATCCTCTGGTTGGTCTGTGCCTGCAGCGCTGCTGTAACCAAAGATGGTGAGTTTTGGACTTTTTTAAGGCGTTACTCTGTATTCTCATTACAATTATACACTTCTTCTTCTTCTTTACATAAATGTAAAAGGATGCTAAAAGGATGCAGTGATGTTAAAATTCTGGATGATAAGTCAGTTATCATTTTCATTTGATGGACGATATCATCAATGGAAGATATTCAAATTATCATTGATAATCACCTGTAGCATATGTCATGACAGCAGTTAAATGGCAGATGTTAACATTTTATATTTATATTTGATACTTCATTTTTTCATTTATATGATAAATGTGAATTTAGGCATCACAACATTATCTATGATATGAAAAATATTAAAATTATTTAAATTTAAAGCAGAGGAACAAATATGCCAAAAAATGTTAAAAGAATCAAAAATTGATTAAACATATAAACATATACCCCCAGTTTCACAGACAAGGCTTAAGCTAGTCCCAGACTAAATTGCATGTTTGAGCTGTCTCAGATGAAGATATCTTGCTCTGACATATCTTAAAACATGTCAGTGTCATTGTTCTGTGTTAAGATGCACACCTGTAATAAGGCATTTTTGTAAAAGTTGCTTAAATATCTTAATTAAACTAATGTCTAGTCCTGGCTTAAGCTAAGCCCCGTTTGTGAAACCGAGCCATAGTGTATTAAGTACTAAACATATTCATAAAATCTATTTTATTATAATAGTTGTAAATATAATACATATTATACATATTACTGCATAATTAAATATGTGCTAATATTAGCCTATATATATATAAAATTATTAATTTATATTTTTAATCTGATATATCAGCCAGTAACAGATCATTGTAAACCAACTACCAATCGCTCAGTACTTCCTGTGTCATGTGCTATATGACTACTTCCTGTCTGCTAAACTGTTATTTTAGTTTCACTGATGTACAATTGGTTTTTGAATTATAATTGGAATATCAAAATAAAATAAAAAAATAAAAAAAAGGTTTTTAGTAATCATTTTCATTCTGTTGTAGGTTTTAGTTATTTCTGTACTGAAACTTTTTCAAGCTAGATGCCATTTTTAGTTTTTGTTTAGTTAGTAATATTCTAAGTTCATTTTTTTCTAGTTAATACATATTTAATTTCAAGTAATGTTTATATTTTTACATTTTAAGTTAATGATAATAGCCCTGTATGAGATGAACTGTAATGTTTTTGGTTTCTAAAACTGTAATGTCTCTTTTAATATCGTAATTAAGCAGTGTGGTTAAAATATTCAGTCTTAGTGGAAGCAGAATATTATTGTTGAATATGTTGTTTCAAAGCTTCCAGCAGTTGATATTTTGATGCTCCTCTCCTCCATCTGCTCGTTTGCAGACTCTGCTCGTAGGATGAGGGTGGAGAGGAGTTCTCCAATGAGGGGCTCTCTGGCGGAGCAGGTAGTCCTGCCCTGCTATTTCTCCATACTCTCGCCTCCTCCCGGCAGCTCCAGCACCTCCACCACTGCATCCATGGCCCACCCGGACCATCTCCGCATCAAGTGGACTAAACTCGTGGGCGATGAGGAAGTCACAGTGATTGTGACTCAGAACGGGTTCCTCAAGATCGGGCCGGAGTTTAAAGGCAGGGTAACGGTTCCCAGCCATTCTGAGGATGAGGGCGATGCGTCTCTGACCATAGAGAGGCTCAGGGCCAGTGATGCGGGCACTTACCGCTGCGAGGTCATGCACGGCATCGAAGACACTCAAGAGTCCATCTCCCTGGACGTCAGCGGTCAGTCATTCTCTACGCAAATTATAATAGCAATACATCCTTTATAATCATATGATCTTCCAACCAACAATACATTTAGTTACAGAACAGCTACTTTTCAGGACTGTTTTCTGGAGCTAAAATTGGTTTAAAAGGCTATATATATATATATATATATATATATAAAAAAATCATTATTTGTTAAATGTATAAAAAGAGTGTACTGAGAACGAAAATAGCATAATTAATATATAATAGTAAAATAATGTTTACAATTATTACGAGGAATTTATTATTATGAAATATTAATTTTGAGATTTGCGCATATATATATATATATATGTATTTTATTAATATTTTATATATTTTTAGTTTTAGTATTATAATAAAGGTAATTTTAAAAATATATAATAAAGGTAGTCTAACTGTAAAAATAGTGGAAATGAATGTGAGTGTTAAGTAAAATATTTGAATTATAATTTTATAATTAAATATTCATTAATACTTATCACATTTTATTTTTAAAGATTTCCTATTTTTAATATCATTTCAGTGTTTTATTTGTCAAGTGATCTCACTTTTTAGGATCCAGTTAAGTCTGGCCCTACATTTGTCTCATGTCATCCAAAAATATGATATACTGCATCATTCAATATTACGCTACAAAGGTTGTTTATGTTTAAAAAAACAAGGTAAAAATGTGCAAAAAGTCATATTTTTACTTTAATAAAATTATAATTATATATTAATTAATACTTATTAAACACTTGAATTAAATAATAATATTATTTAAAAATTTAAACTTTAAGAGAAGCTAGTTTTCCAGTTAAATCCTGGCCTAGATTTTTCATGTTATTAAAGTAAAATGGGTTATGAATTAATATGAATTAGTATTAATATGAATACTATTATTATACTATTATTATTTCTTAAATACTATATTAATTTATATTAAATATTCACTTATTAGATTGATCTTAGGAATATAAAATAATACTTTTAAATTTATCAGTTTATTTGTTTTTTACATTATTGACTCCAGTGGTGATCTAAACTTAAACATAGGAAAAATTAGTATGCTTTTTTTTTCTTTACCATATTTTGTGTTTCATGTGGAGATATGTCATGTTGCGAAGTAAAATGGGGTTTCTTTAACTTCCTTCAGCAGGATTCACATTGGCAAAGTTGTTTAGCAATGGCTCTCAGATGTGCTGCACTTTTTTACTCTCGTAAGCACATGTGATGATGTAATTAGTCATCGTTAGCCAAAATGGAACAGAGTTCCTGTCAGGAGAGAAGGAGGGAAAGATTATTTTGCTTTAGAGTCTGGAAAAATCACTTTCAGAGTCTGGATTTCCCTCGAATCTTGACAAGGCCCTATTGTGTTTCTAAGTAATAGAAAGGACGGGTGAATGATTTGTGTTTTAATCAATACAAGAAAATGTTTTTTGGGTTTCTTGTATGACTGCATCATGAATGAATGTCTGAACAGTTTTCTTGCAAGACAATGCCATGCAAAGATTGAAAGTGTGCAGTGTATTCAAATATACACCAATGAATGTTTATAAGCAACACTCCAACATTATACACGCAACTTGCATTAAACCTGAAACATTCATCCAACAGAAACTGTGCTAAAGATCTTATAGGTGTATTCGTTTACGGCATTGTGTTGTGCAGTAAAACATGAGCACATCTGGCTCAGGTGAGACAGTACTGTTGGAGTGTTTGTAGGCCCGTAGAGAGCCATGTGCGCCTTTCTGCCAAATACACTCAGTGCCCTCTTTTGGGGCCCGAGCAACGCTGATTGCCAGTCAAGGGTAGAGCCTACCCAAAAAACACACTGCCATCCCTCTGAGGAAAGAGCATTCAGAACATGGCCCGTCAGCCAGCAGCTCTGCTAATGTACCCAAAAAAGAATAGAAAAACCCATAAAAGGGCAAATAACTGAGGCAGACCGCATGACCTGTTCTGAGACGCCTTAATAGTGTTTGCTAAAGCAACGATTACTAGGACTGTTGCTCATTTGTGTTCCAGTCTTACATTCAACATTTAACTCAGCATGCTTGTGCTATGCAGCAGCTGTGGGACTGATACCTGTGATTTAGGAACCTGAAGAAGTGCTTTGTTTTGTTGTTGTTGTTAGTAAAAAATTAATGATATTATATTTTATATTAAATATTACATTTTCTTTTTCTGTCTTTTTTGCTTGTTTTATTTATTTCATGATTTAGCTGTTAAACAGCACAGTAAAGTCAGTTAGAATTTTTTTTTTTCTTTTTTTTTTTTTGCATGCTTGCATGCACTGAATCATGTACCATTTTACCCCTGCCTGTTTTTGAGCACTTACAGATACTATAAAAAACCTATTTTGCAGACTTTTGCTATTTTCATGCTGTGTAATGCTGTGAGAGTGATTACTATTCAGATCAGGTTCAGTATTTGAACTAAATAGTTGAACAATACAATGATTCTTCATGTTTGCCAGACAACAGCTTGTTGTTGTGGCTGAAACTATCTGTGTTCAGTACAAAAGTGGTCTTCTTGCCCATTTGATCCCATTTGTTGTTAGATGACCACCTGACTAGTGGGAAAATCAAATTATTGATTAAATACATTACCATTCAAAAGTTTTTGAAAGACATCTCTTAAGCTCACCAAGGCTGCACTTATTTATCCAAAAATACAGTAATATTGTAAAATATTATTACAATTTAAAATAACTGTATCACATTTAAATATATTTAAAATTATAATTTTTTCCTGTGATGCAAAGCTAAATCTTCAGCGTTATTACTCCAGATACTTCAGTAATTATTCTGATATGTTGATTTGCTGCTTAAGAAACATTTATTATCATCATCATTGAAAAAAAAAAAAAAAAAAAAAGGATTCTTTGAGTGACATCTTTAGTGCCAGTATAGAGCAATTCAGTGCATCCTTACTTTCTAAAACCCCAACCTTTTCAACTGTAGATGGTGGTCTTGTCAGGTATATGAAATATTAGTGTTTCACAAACAAAAGCATTAAAATTGCTGTGTAAGATGTGATCAAATGAGTGTTCTTTGGTTCATGAGCTTGATTTTTGTTTTGTCACAGGTGTTGTGTTTCATTACCGCTCAAGCACCAGTCGCTACACGCTAGATTTTCAGCGCGCCAAGCAGGCCTGCATTAATGTAGACGCCACCATTGCCACCGCCGAGCAGCTTCATTCAGCCTACGAGGACGGATTTGACCAGTGTGACGCCGGATGGCTGGCCGACCAAACCGTCAGGTGACTCCTCCAGCTCCAGACTCAACGCTATGATATACATGCTATGTATCTTTGAGCACTGGGGTTGTTCTCCACAGATACCCCATAACGAGGCCCCGTGAAGGCTGTCACGGTGATATGATACTGAGGCCAGGAGTCAGGTCGTACGGACTCAGAAATTCCTCTGAAACGTATGATGTGTACTGCTATGTAGGAAAACTGCAGGGTAAGTTCAGAAATCAGCAGGTTTCTCCTCACTTGAAACACACGAGAGACTCGTGCTGTGTTCACATCGTGTCACAATTACTATAATTATGAGATGACAGATTGGAAAGTCTGCTCTGAGCTGTTCACGTACTCATGCAAAAATTACTTGTTTCTATGGCAACAATGAAAAAGTTGTTTCTTCATGGCGTTAATGAGAAGGGAAAAGGGAAGGGAAAATGTTCCAGTGTGAACAATGTTAATGGTGCGCATATATTACATTTATTATTCATTGATTCATGTTTGGCTTAATTGGTGAGTGGTAATGTGCTATATTGTTCTCCGAAAAAAATTAAATAAAATAAAAATAAAAATTCTAAAAATGATTGTAACATAAAATTATATTTAAAAAAAGAAAACTATAACAAATATAGCAAATATTAAAGTATAAATACTTTTATTGTTTTTTTATTTATAATTCTTTTGTTTAAAAAAATATATTTCACTTTAATTTTCACTATAAAAATACAAATGTGTGTGTGGGTGGGGTGGGGTGGGGTATTTAGTGCCAAAATTAATTGTGATTAATTAATTACATCCAAGGTAAAAGTTTTTGTTTAATGCATAATATATTGTTTATTGCATCATATATAAACATAACATATATTTTACATGTATACATGCATGTATGTGTATTTATATATACATAATAAATATGCACAGCACACATACATACTGTATATTATGTCAAAAACCTTTATTTTGGATGCGATTAATCACAATTAATCGTTTGACAGCACTAATTCTGCATTCTGAGATTGCCTTATTTGTTCTGAATGTGCACTGATCAAAAGGTGATGTCTCATTGTGTGTGTGATCTCAGGTGATGTGTTTTTCACTGCTGCTGATGTTAAGATGACTCTAGCTGAGGCCAGGGAGGAGTGCGAGAGACAGGAAGCGGTTTTAGCATCTCCGGGTCACCTGCATGCAGCGTGGAGGGCCGGCATGGACCGCTGTGACTTCGGCTGGCTGTCTGACGGCAGCGCCCGCTATCCCATCGCTGTACCCAGACAGCAGTGCGGCAAAGGACAGCTGGGAGTCAGGACTATGTACCGCTTCCTCAACCAGACCGGATTTCCCTTACCGAGCGAGAAACTGGGAGCTTTCTGTTTCAAAGGTATTTCCTAGAAACGCTTATGGCATCTCACCGAAATCTCACAACCCAAAGAAGACAAGAAGACAAAAGTTTACGTTAACTGATGTTTTTTCTCATTAGCAAGATTTTTTATATTTTAGATATTAGATATTTTATATATATATATATA
>JAUCMR010000085.1:176016-233205 GCA_032357425.1 Enteromius argenteus
TTTAATTTAATTTAATTTAATTTAATTTAATTTAATTTAATTTAATTTAATTTAATTTAATTTAATTTAATTTAAAAATCTTATTTTTTATAAATGGATAAATAAATAAATAATCTTTTTTGTAAGTGTCTTTTAATTTTGAGATGGAATATAACAGACATGTTCTTTGACAGGCTTTGAGATTCACACACGTTTAGTGTATGTTCCTCACAATATTGTTTTGTAGATAGGGAGGCGTCTGTTTTGCTGTGATATCATAACAGCTGTGACTTCAAGCGGACCTTTCCCCTCTCTGCTAGCTGGGTGGAAGCAGAATAATTCGTTCTCTCCAGGGCGTCCTCAGATTTCATCTGTTAAACCTCTGTGCGACGTCTAGCTCAAATATGTGCCTTAAAACGGCAAACTAACTGACCTGTTTTCTGGTCAGTTCCTCTGCCCAGAACGACTGTGGCCTTTGAACCCCGTAACTGTCCTGCTGGGGGTTGTTTAAACTCTCTGTCTGTGCAACCTCAGTCGTCACTCGAGAGGGAAAATGGAAACAGGCCACACAAAAGCAGCGGTTAACATGCATTTAATCTGATTTTACATCGGGTATCTCCTTTTCGCCCCCTACCTCCAGGGATTTTGTGGCTTTCCTGTTAGCCGCGGCTTGTTTCATGTAACAGGTCTTGAAGCACTTCTCTTAAATGGGCTTCTATCGCAGAGTACCGCAAAACAAACAAAAGCACTCTGGGTAGGCCAAAAAAGACCATGGAGGGCAAAAGCACCCCACTATAATATATAAACAAGCGCCAGTGGGGGATGTGGCTTCCTCTTGTGCTGTTTCAAGATCATCAGGGTTTTATAAGGGAAAAAGATGCCTGATGTTTTACATCAGAAAAGAGGACACATCCCTAACGTCTAACAGCTGGCCATGTGTGTCCAAACACTCAGCCAGGGACAAAGAAGCACTCGCATAGTCTTGTCATTAGCAAAAGTGCAGGCTTTTGTCCTCATTCAATCATTTACTCACCCATATGTTTTTATCTTTTTGAATCCTCCCGATTATGTCATGTTCCCATAGTATGAGGGTATTTTATATTCTCTTAGTCTGGTTATGACGTGCAGGCCTACAGAAAGATGAAGATAGATCTGAAAACTGAAGGAAGCAGAAATGGGTGTTGTCTGCACATAACACTCTGCATAACTTTAGCATTATGCATCTGAAATGCTGTTTGTGTAAAAAAGGATTCAAAAGAACATGAATTATCAAATGCAGTAAATGCGGAAAGAACAACAATTGGTGAAAACAAGCGTTTTGTCACTAAACTGTCAGAGAAATGATTCTAAGAACATGCAATGGATAAAAATGTACATTTTTTGGTACATTCAACATACTGAACAGACATTGTTTAAAAAAATTGTTTATTTTGTCATTCCCCTCAGCATTCCAATGTCCCTCGTGAGGTACAAATCACATACAAAAAGAGACTTTAGGAATGCAAAGGGGAAAACAATCTCAAAATAAATGATTTAAAATAATATATTATTGTAATATATTGATCAATCAAATATATTTTAATATGTGATTTATTTCAGCTGAATTTTTAGCAAGTTTTTAGTGTCATATGATCTTTCAGAAATGATTCTAATATGCAGATTTGCTATAACAATTCTTATTATTATCAATCCTGCTTAATTTTTTGCAGAAACTGTAATGCATATTTTTCAGGATTCTCTGAACAGAAAGTTCAAAAGAACTGCATTAATTAGTCACTTTTGCTGAATAGAATTCCATTGTTTTAAAAAATATAAAACACTGACTCCATAATTTTGAACAGTATCTCTCCCAGCCTCATTTTTATTAGTGAAAATTAAATATTGCATCTAGCCTGGTCTTTTAAGGTCTGTTAGGACCTCATGTCACATTATGTCACTCTCATTAAAGGAAAAGAAGACACACCACATACTAAGACATTTTGAAATTCATGCATATTTTAAATTAAGACAAAAAATAGAGGCCTTTTCACTTCTCCTTTCAGACTTTTGGACCCCTGCATGCAGCCAGATGGGTGACTGCCATGCATGTCATAATGAAGATGTTGAAACGTCTTGCTAAACTTGAAACTTTTACCGTCTGAGTCAAACCTTTGGAAGGCAGCCAAAACGTCATAAGCACAGCAGCTATGTGTATGAACAGACATGAATGAACATTATAGTGTTGTTAACTTGGCCATTTTCAGTTTTTATATAGGTCCATGAAAGTGTGTCAGAGCTAGCATGCATGTAGACAGGGTTTGATTTATTGATTGTGAGAATGAGATGACGTTGGCACTTATATTACAAAACATTCCAAGTGCACTTATTCAAGACTATTTACCTACTGGTCAGAGTCAAAATATGTGGTTAGGCAAAATGCAGCCTAGCCAAAAATGTTCTAGAAAGGAAGCTAAAGTTTCAAAATAAATATAAACTGTCAGGTTCTATCCTGTCATGGTGTGTCAAACTTATTACCAGCCAAAAAAAATCCCAAAATAATATGATTCTGCTGTTATTGGCATTTTGTAGAAATGTCTTGACTTTGTTGCCAGCAATTGCACTTATTTGGTCAATATTAATAGACTGATGGCTGATGGCTCTTATGTGGGATAAAATTGCAAAAGTATTCCACAGTACTCACCTTGATAACACCTCATGAAAGTGACAGCATCATCTATCACAATTTAATGCATAGAATATTATGTATAGGTTGACAATGTGGCACTTTCTCTGTTTGTTGGTCAGACAAGCTGAACAATTGAAGCCTTTCACAATTGAAAAGTATTATTTTATTATTCCATCTGCTGCCACTAGAGGCACCAAAGCTACACATTTCACCTTTGAAAAGTATTTCCGAAATGCTTGGTTAAAATTACATTAAATTTTCCTTTTCTCCCCTTTCTCAGGATGGGATCCCACAACTGTAGCCCCAGCTGGCCCCACAATACCTCCAGTTCTCTTAGACAGCCATCTAATCTCTTCCCTTAAAACAGTCTCTTCTATGCCAGCCCATGGCACCACAGAAGAGCCACCATCCATGTTCTCTGCAAGCATGGCTCCACAAGAAGCTGAGAGAATTTATAATATGGAAACTGACTATGGAGACAAAGACAGCTTCTTGGTGCAAGGGGTACCCCATGGTGCAGATGATTACTTTCCTGTTCAGCTACCCTCAGCTATCTCTACCACACCTGAAATGCTGCATTATTCAGATTCTGTCTCTTCTATGCCAGTCCATGGCAGCAGAGAAGAGCCACCTGCAAGCATGGCTCCACACGATAGAGACGCTCCTAAAGCGTTTCCCTCTGCTGAAGCCGTTGCTGTTGTACCAACTAAAGCTAAGACAATTTTGGATATGGAAACCACAACCACATTTAAAGACTCTGACAGCTCCTTGGACAAAGACAACTCATTGGTTCAAGGGGTACCCCATGGTGCAGATAATTCCTTTTCTCCCCAGCTACCCTCAGACCCTTCCACACCTGAAATGCCCCATTATGCAGAATCCTTCTTCTCTATCCAGCTTCCCCGTCAGCCCACCGCAGGGAGCACACATTCTAGGTTGGATACTCCGCAAGAGGAGGAAGAGGATAGCAGCAGTGGTGATATGGATTCTTCTGAGAGTGTGACTCCTACTTCACATTTGTTTACTAAAGACTTGCAAGTAGATCCAGACAAGCCAAAAATTGTGTACAAAGAGGATGAAACCACAGCAAACGTGACCAAGAAGGACGTTGACTTTCCATCAGGAATCAATTTGTTCATATACAACTTTACACAGAGAAATCAATCAGGTATGTCAAATTGATGTTTTGACAATTTCATCTAGTTCATATAGAAGCTAATTTTACCAGAGCAAAACAGTATACAAGAATACAATACGTTGACTTCTTAAACCAGTTTTGCTTGTCCTTTCATATTTTGGTGTGGCAGTGTTTTTCTGTGATTGTTGCATGTCCAAAGCAGCATGTTGTAAATGAGTGACTTGGTTTAGGAAACACTGAGATGCAAAATGAATGTAGATCTTGGCTAAAGAGAGGCCACATTTGGCTCTGTCAAGACGCCTACTGCTGTCTTACAAACAAAAGATTTGGACTTAGTCCTTTGATTTCATGCAATTGCTTTAATATTTAGCTTGTGCCAAACCTTTACCTCATCCAGAAGTATAGCTAAACTAGTGGTGCTGCCTATATGCATAAAGAAGTGAAAAGAAACAGATCTTCCATGCCTTCCCATGACCTTAATTGACTTCCCGTGTTGCTGGAAAGAGTGGGATTGATAAACATCTGTAAATAGACTGCAGCCAGAGTTCCTGTCTTGTGGGTTGGCATTAATCAGTTGACTCCTTTATACTATTTGATACTGTTAAAGTGGCACCTACTTTAGTAAAACATCAGGGAGAGACAGGAGTTTTGGTTGTGAGAAAGAGTAGCTCTCACAGCCACAGATGAATGCCTCTTGGGTCAAATGGCAAAGTCCCTAAAAACAATCAGCGAGGCAATCACTGCAAGCTAATTACTTTTCCTTACCTCGTCCATTCTACAGATCAGGTTACCATGTGTAGCTGCTAGTGAATCCACCAAAGAAAAATTTATATTTTGCTATGCACGTTATTGAGGACTTGAGGATGTAGTAAAATTTCTGGCTATATTTCACACGTTTTAACTGCGTAATGTAACAGTAGCTGGAATCACTTTGTTTAATTTTAAGCTATTTAAAAACGAAAAGGGTCTTGTAATTTTGCAGTACAGTGACTTTAGGGTCTCACAGGGACATATCACTGAATAGAATTAATAATAAGCTTTTCTCTGTATTTAAGTAGGGCCATTACTTATGTAGAAATGATCAGGTAATATCTTAACTGCCAAAATCATAACTGACGTGAGCGTTTTTTGTTTTTGTCTTTTTGCCTCAAGTGAGACTTTAGCCACTGAGTGTAATATATCTGCAGTAATAGTGTCTAAGATGTCTATAAAGTAATTTGAAAAATTGGCAACACGAGGTTGTAATTGAAAATGAAGCAGGCTTTACAGAAGATTATCTTTGATAAGCTGTTGGGTTACTTAGTATAAACTAACTCACTTAGGTGTGTGTGATGTCTTTTCATTTTTTGTTTTCAGATCTCGATACTTATGCAGTTGATGCGATTCTAAAATTCCTTGGTGAACCAGGGCTTTCTACTCCACTTATAACAGCTGGTGATAATGAGCCACCTTTAGGCAGTGGAGACCTTTTAGGTGAAACATCAGCTTCTGTTACTATCACCCCACAAGTGAGTTTTATTAACGGAAAGCACGAGTTGACTCTGAAACCAGACACTGACCAAACTCAGGAGGCTAGAGGAGACCAGTTTGACACTGCTATCCCACCAACAGAAAAAATCATCCCTGATGATGAGATAGAAATACTTACGAAGGATGCTGAAGGCACCACGTCTTCCCCTGAAACAGATGAATCTGGTTCAACGACCAGAAGCCCAATTGAGCCTCATTTCTCAACAAAGAGCTTGGAAAGTATAACCATTACAGGGCTGCCCACAATTTCAACCAAATCTCCAAACCAGGAAATGATCCCACAAGCCATATCAGTTAGCATGCATGAAGAAGGTTCGGGGATGCACACAACAGATGATGAAGAGGAACTGACCACCTTGGAAGGTTCTGCGGATGACACACTGGCAGCAACTAATGACCCATATGTGGTGGCTACCGATGAGACTGAAGTAGCGGAAACAGAGAAGACTACACAAGCATTTGGGGTGGATTGCAATACCAAAGGACCAATTGTTACAACTGCAGAACCAACCACTGTAGAAATAAAGAGAACCGAAAACAGACAAATGAAATTAGAAACAGAAGATTCTGAGGGCTCAACCTCCACTGAAGATGAGGGCTCGGGACAAGATATGTATGCAACAGAAGAATCAAAACACACAACTTTATCTCCATCTTTCACTGTTTCATCTCACAGCTTTACAAGTTCCTTAACAAGTACTCATCCCAAAGAGCCAAGGCAGCCTGTTAGTTTGACTTTGCCCAGTACAGAGCCTACGATTCAGGTGGTTTCAACTTTTCAAACAGAGGCAATCCCAGAAAAAAGCACTCCTTATATTACACACTCTGAGAAAGACCAAGACACAAGTACAACTAAGAGTCCTTTATTGTTGCCTGAGCTTGAAAAAGATTTACGTACAATCTTCACAATCACTGAGGACATCAGCTCTGGTGATCAGCCAACTGAAGCATTCTCAAAACAGCCTTTCTCTGCAACAACTGTTCCATCCCTTTTCATTCAACAAACTGAAGAAATGAGCGTTAGTACATATGATGAAGCAACTAAAGTATTTGAAGGTTCTGCAGAAGATACAACACCTTTGATTTTCTCTAGTGTCCAAACCCAAACAAAATTTACAACCCAAAGTTCAAAGACCACCATTCTGCCCACAGATAGTCTTAGAGCAGTAATGTCTTCCTCCCAAGAAACTATTCTAATCCAAGAATCACCTTTAGGAAAGACAACCACCTCAGTTCAGTTATCAGAGACTCCAGTCTCCCAAGAAAATGAGCTGATCCCAGAGCCACCTTCAGAAGAGACTACCACCTCAGTGCAGTTATCAGTGACTTCAGGCTCCCAAGAAACTGATCTTATCCCAGAGCCACCTTCAGAAGAGACTACCACCTCAGTGCAGTTATCAGTGACTTCAGGCTCCCAAGAAACTGATCTTATCCCAGAGTCACCTTCAGAAGAGACAACCACCTCAGTGCAGTCATCCTGGACTTTAGGCTCCCAAGAAACTGAACTAATCCCAGAATCACCTTCAGAAGATACAACCACCTCAGTGCAGTCATTAGAGATTTCAGGGTCCCACAAAACTGAACTGATCCCAGAATCACCTTCAGAAGAGACAACCACCTCAGTGCAATCATTAGAGACTTCAGAGGAGATAACACAAGAAATATTAATATCTACATTTGGATTCCCAACGGAGAAGCCTCTCACCTCATTTACCCAGGTTTCCAGTTATCCCACCACCAGTGATGCTACAGGCTTAAATGTGAAAGAGCCAGTTCAGATTTTGGAAAGGGGAACTACTTATGCTACAGAAGACGTTTTCACCACCCCCAAAGCCACAAGTACTATGGCATTTGAGGAGAATTTTGTAGATTATGTAGATCCGGCAGGTCCCTCAGTTGTTGAAGGACAACCACCATCAAGGGAAGACTTCACCACAAGAAAAACAGAAATCTGGACAGATTCCAGCTACACTGTTGTTAGCCATATTGAGGATTTGCAAGGTACAGTTCCACATAAAATGTTTGTTACTCATACAGTATATTGTATATTGTGTAGATGGGTAATTTTGATAGTTCCTCTCTTGAGGTTTACAAAATAATCAAATTACTCTACTCTATATTCCACTTATCCATAATGGATTCATTCATCCACTAATAGATGTTGCTTTGTTATTTTAGGTCTCACACTTTGCTCTGTCAGTTTGTGTGAAAATGGTGGAACTTGCTATTCTAATGGAAAAGAAAACATATGTGTCTGCATGCCTGGATACAAAGGGGGACATTGTGAAAATGGTTTGAAGCCCTTACCATTTGCAGTTTTATTCACTTTTGATTAACACATTTAGACTTTCTAGGTAAAGTAAGACATTAATTTTGTAATTCCTTCCAGACGTGGATGAATGCCAGTCAAACCCTTGTCGCAATGGAGGAACATGCATTGATGGGTTAAACGCTTTCAGTTGTGTCTGTCTGCCCAGCTATTCAGGACCCCTCTGTGAGCAAGGTATGAAATCAACACTAACATGATGCTATACAGTTGTTTTAATTGGGCTTATATATGAAATTCTTGAAGGTTTTTTTTGGGAGGGCAACTAATTGTGGACTGTTAGCAAGTTCCTAAGTGATTTTATCATGTCACTTTCATGCTGACACATAATGTCTAATGTACCCTCTGGTTTATTTTTGATTGCATATTTTATACATGTATCTGCCTGATAGGTTTCCATTGTTAAGTGGAAGAAAATAGAGTCTTAAATTATTGTTAGGAGCTGTTGGAAAGAATATGTTGTGATTTATGGTGCTGGTGTCTAAAAAGTGAGCTATTGCTGTTTAATAAATCCACTGAAGCAAACTGTATACATTATAGCGGTCCGTCCAAACAGTTAGAATGGGCAAACCAAACCACAAAGTTCACCACATCTGGCAGGCTTCATCCTCCAGAGGGTGTGCTGTATGGTGTCCATAGAATTGAAAGCAAATTTGTGCCAACAATAGGGTTCAAAGAAAAGGTCACGTCAGCGACAGTACTGCTTCTTCCCTTACACACACCACACTTCTCACAAATGCTGAGCAACTCAAAGAGCCGTTGCAGAGCCAACTGACTCACTTGGTATGTTCCCAGGAACATTAGTGTGACTACGTAAACGATGAGTACATTTCCTTTAGTTGCCTCGTCACACTTATCCAGGCATGACTTGAGTAGGTCCCAAATTTAGGTTTTGACTTTTAGAAGACTTCGGAAACTAATTAAAGCCAGCTTGAAATTAAATTGGCAAAACACTGAACTTCTGTAATGTGTATATTTTAGTGGAATATTCAGCAGAAAATAATTGGATTGGGTTGAAATTGACATGTCTTGCTTTTATATTATTACTGCTTGCATACATCTAAGTTGCATATACTTAGACTAATATACTAAAGGTTTAGTTCACCTAAAATTAAATATTCTGTCAATAATTACTCACTCAAATGTAGATATTTTTGATGAAATTTGATGAAAAAGCTTTCTGACCCTCCATAGAGAGCAATGAAACTAAATGTTCCCAGACCCAGAAACATAGAACATTGTTAAAATTATCCATATGACATGTCAATGTGTATTTTTGGTTATTTGTGCTCATAAAGTTTGTGCTTTGTAAAGTCAAAATTACAGTTGAACCACTGATTTTCACAATGTGCTTATTATGTTTCTGGGTCTGGGAATATTTCAGTTACATTACTTTCTATGGAGCTCCAGAAAGCTCAAAAATAAAAATCATAATTTGTGTTCCAAAGATGAACAAAGGTCTTACAGGTTTGAAACGACATGAGGATTGTCTTTAAACTATTACATTAGGCTTAAACAGGGAAATAAGTTGGTGCCAAATCTGCTGTCTCTGGTAATTTAGTCCTGTGATTGGCTTGCCATTATTCTAAGTAAGCTTTGATATGCATGAAATGGATATAAAATGCATAATGTAAGGGTTTAAATTACATTTATACACTGTGACTGTTGTCTTGGCATTCAGGTTGAGCATTGTTTCACAGTTAGTTTTCATTACCCATCAAAAGGCACAGTGAAGCCCTTCAAATGTGAGAACATCCCTTTTGGATGGTCTGTTGTGGTTTTAACTACGACAAACAACTCGTAAAAAAAAAAGAAAACACTGAATGTCTTTTTCACATGGCTGTGGACAGTCTTTGAGGATCATGAGGATCATTCTCCTCTGATGACGTGAAGCAGAGCTGGGATTGATTCTGACAAGGGTTTCTTGGCCTTTCTTTGCTGTTCCCTCACTTAAAGGTGAAGCCCCTTAGGATTCTGGGAAGGCGACTGTGATTGGCACATGGGGCTTTACTGTGAAAGCAGCTGGAATCAATTAATGCATCACAATTTGTCCAAGAGGCTCATGGAGACCCCTTCAAGTCACATTGGGGACAAACCACAGTATAGAAACTCCCAAAACACCTGACTCCATCTCACGTAGGACTTTCCCCGCTATGAAAATAATCAGTTGACTTATGAATGAGAGCCACGTTTTAACTTTAAAAAGCGCTATTAACCTTCTCAGGACTTGACATTTACGCACACTCACACGGGCTTGACGGTCGTTTTTGGGCGTTGGTCCCCCAATGGATTGGTTCCAGCTTCATACAAAATATTGCTGCCATTAGTCAGCAGAGCTAATCTTCTCCATGCATAAACATCACCTCTTAGGACATCTGTTTTCTCAGGCTTTTTAGCCAAAGATGAGGGGAAATCGTAAAAAAGTTGAACTCTTGCTTTTCATTTGATACAAAAAAAAGAAGCTTTTTAGTCACTGACTGGTGGTTAAAGTAGTTTTTTTTTCCGATTCGATCCATCGTTACTTCTAGGTCTCTCAAAATGAGCAGGCAATTTAAAAATGACCAAAGTCAGGGATATGATGTTAATATTTGCTCTGACCACAATTTGACTACCTTTTTTTAACTAAATTGCGCTATGCTTCTTGACTTATTACATTTGGTCAATTCGGTTAACAAATTTTGTAATTTAACATTGCTTTAAAAATACATGCAACATAAGACTACTGAAATTATAAGAATAGTTGCAATTATAATAAATGTTCAGTGGTGCTTGCTATTGTACATGCACTATGCTACGAAAGCAGTTTTGATAATCTACTGGACATTCAGGGACAAAGCGAGCACATAATAGTACGTAATCAGTTAAAGAAAACAGCTCTATGGGCCGTGTGTCTGAGATGATTTACTTGGCCTCCTTTTCTGGTGTTTTCTTTCCAGCCTCATTAGATGTCATTGTTTGCATTTAGCTTTCACACTGAGCACTGCGGTCATTGGGGGGTTTCAGTCCAAGCTAAATGTTGATGATCCTCATTGTATGGCATAGAATAAAAAGTGCTTTGCACTAGGTTAACCCAGTTAATGGCCGAACTCAAAACAGATGCGGTTCTGTGTGTCTATTCTGCACCATAACTGATTATGCTTCATCTGAAAGACAGGCTTGTTCATGGTTAATGCCGAAGAAAATGGCTACAGATTCAATCATGAGACATCTCTTCTTTGATAAACTATGGGCACTGTGATGCTGCCTGTATAGCTGCATCATGAATTACAATTTGAAGCATCTGCCATTTGAATTTGGATGCACTGATATGGCTAACATTACGCATGCTATCCAATGTTTGATTGTTTTGCTGATTTGTAGGCTTCTCATGTTTCAATGTCATGCAATCTTTCAGATACGGAGGTTTGTGACTTTGGCTGGCACAAATTTCAGAGCCAATGCTATAAGTACTTCACACACCGGCGGACATGGGAAGCGGCGGAAAGAGAGTGTCGTCTGCAGGGCGGTCACCTCACCAGCGTGTTGTCCCATGAAGAGCAGCTCTTTGTTAATCGTGAGTTTATGATTTTATGGAGTTTATGATCAGAAGTGATCATCACCTTGGTTCTCTCTCAAAAATGACTAAACATTTTTAAAATGCTCCTAAAGGTTCATATTTTGGTTTTGGGAGTCCCAAACAACAGTTTGACATGCATGCAAGATCAAAAAAACACTTTTTACACATTTATTTAGAATATGCACTTATTTTTACTTAACAACAAGTGGGCAGGCAATATGCTAATGTTTCATTTAGACATCAACATGAAACAGCTTGGGACTCATTTAAATGATTCAGAGTCGACTCTTTCTTTTGAGAGACAATAACGTTATGCACGGTGCACTTTCAGATTTAAAACTTTGCAGGATGTTTTCAATTACTTATAGCTGTGTTACACACTGAATGAAAAGTCATTTACAAAAATCTATAATATTTTAACTGTTCAGCATGACAATCTTTACTGAATGCAGCATTTATGATTTCTGAAACCTAAATGCAATTGGCAGAAGTATAAACGTAGCCTATAAATGAACTACATGTTTGCATGACATTTTCCCTGAGTTAGAATAGTTTGCAAAAGCATGATTATAAACACAGGTTGTAAAAGTTTCCAGACAACCCCTGTAGTCCTATTTAATGTCCCAACTACCTCTGTAGGCCCATTTAGACATTTGTTAGCAACTACCATTTTCAAGACAAGTAAAAGCTTTAAAAGAAAGTATTACTGATGTATTTTGTGTCATAGAATAAAATATGAAAATATTCTGAGCTTGCATTCACCACAGACCTTATTGCAGACATTTAACCAAGAACCTATTCAAAAAAGCCCATTGATGTCAGCACTGTGGTTTAAAAGTGCTAAAATGCTAACTTGCCAGGTTTCTGCTATTTGTAGCACTTTATAGCAACCTTTTAGAAGCTGTATAGCAATGCTTTCAGCAAATGCCCACAGCAGTGTATGGTTTTGAGTTTTGCACAGGGGCATTTTTTACCAAATGTAAAAAAATCTAGTTTCAAACGAGGCAAAAAACAGACACTCAGGGCTAACTGAATTCTAGCACTGACTAAACAAAGCATACTTCATAATAAAAGTGCTGTTGACTCTAAACTAAACAGCTCTTCGGGGCACAGAAACTATTTATTCTACATTTGTTTGTGTCATGTGATGTGTGGTTTGGTTTAACTGAGTTCCTGCTATTTCTACTTTGGCCAGGTAGTCTATAAAGATGTCAAAGAAGTTTGCAAAGGTCCTCACACCAAAAAGATGAATGAATTTCTTCCATTTCTCTGGCCTTCCATATAGATTTTCTAGAAAAAATGCACATCCTCTAGCTTAAAGATGTCATTTTCTGGGTCATAACATGCTTTCTCTTTCCCAGTTTAATACGTGGAGACAACTACAAGTAGATTGATTATCCCGAAGAGTTTAAACATTGTGGTGCTATCAAAACATTCCTCTATTTGTTTGAGTTTCCTGATCAGTCTGACACAGCAGTTTGAGTTTAGAGTGGGAACTTTCCATTTTTCCCACCAATTAGCAGATACAAATAGTAGAAATTAGTCAACCACACAACTTGTCCACTTCATCCCAAGTCATATGATAGTTTGTGTGGACTAGTTTGGCAGAGACATATACTGAAATCTGTGTGAATGTCTTGTAGGTTTGGGACATGACTATCAGTGGATCGGACTGAATGATAAAATGTTTGACAATGATTTCCGCTGGACTGATGGACACCCTATGGTAAGATGGGATTTATTATTTTGATCCTAAAATGTCTGTTTATTAGTTGAACATCTGTGTGCCAGGTGAATTCAGAATGAGTTCAGATATTAATATTCAGGTATGAGTCATTCTTGGTGTGTACTTTTTTCCAGCCTGAATAAATGAGGTTGTTTGATCCTAAAATTAGTGCGAAAAGTGCAGTTATTAAAATCACAGTATAAAAATGTGTTATTCTACTATAAACCACAAGCTTAGATGATGCTTATGCTAACTGAAAAGTTCTCACTTAAGCATTTGTGTTGTATTACATAGAGCCACATGACAATGTATGGAAATGGAAATGTATTTATTTGCTTTTTTAAATTATTAGCTGTTTTATTTATTTATTTGATTTTATTCATGCATTCTTATGTATGTATGTATTTATTTATTTCCTAAAATAGCATAAATCAGGACGCAAACATTCATGCCAAAACATTCAATTAATTTTGATGATCTTGCATTGTCACGCATTTTATATTTATTTGATTTGTTGTATGCCTTTCTACATATGAAATGGATCTTGTGTGTTTGTGTTCAACCCATGCAAATTGCATGCAGCCGTATATTTTACCAGAATAATGTATCATTCCTTTTCCCCCATTTTATCAAGGAAAGTCCCATGTAACCCTGCCAGATGTGTATAAAGCGCAGTCTATTTTGATTCTTCCATGTGATCTTTGCGCCCTCATGTGGGCACATGCTGTGGTGCACAAGCAGTTGGAATAACACACTCATCACCCTTGTGTACTTTTTCACTAGCAATTTGAGAACTGGAGAGCGGGTCAGCCGGACAGCTTCTTCTCCACGGGTGAGGACTGCGTGGTGATGATCTGGCATGAGAGCGGCCAGTGGAACGACGTGCCATGCAATTACCACCTGACCTTCACCTGCAAGAAGGGCACAGGTGAGACATCCTCTTCCCCCTTCATCTAGTCTACAGTGTCACTCACTGTCAGCTCACTATCTTTCACTTTCTCAGTGTCCTGCGGTCAGCCTCCAGTCATAAAGGACGCCCATATCTATGGCAGCATGAAGTCACGCTATGAGATCAACTCTCTGGTCAGGTACCACTGTAAAGATGGCTTCATCCAAAGACACGTTCCCACTATCAGATGCAGAGAAGACGGCCACTGGGACAAGCCCAAAATCACATGTTTGAATCGTAAGTCCCTGACTCTGAACGGCACTAGTGTTATATTAGTATTAATTCAAATAATATTTTATATACTTTTATATGAAACATTTAGAATTAGTCTTTATTTATATATTTTGATTTTGTTATGCTTGTCATTTTTGTCATTTTTTTTATCTATACATTTATTTGTAATAAGTAATTTTAGTAACTTATTTCAGTTAGTTGCCAGACTAATGTCTTCTATGTAAGACATACTGAAATACATTTGCTTTTAAGTTCCACTTTAAAGATTAGTTCACTTCCAGAATGAAAAATCCCTGCTAATTTACCTAAACCCATGTCCTCCAAGATGCTCATGTCTTTCTTTCTTCAATCAAAGAAATTAAGGTTTTAAGGAAATTATTTCAGCATTTTTCAGTGAGTTTGAGGTCCAAATTGCAAATTGTTTCAATGCAGCTTCAAAAGGCTACACAATCCCAGCTGAGGAGTATAGGGTCTTATCTAGTGAAATTATTGGTCATTTTCTAAAATGAAATAACAATTTATATACTTTGTAGCCACAAATGCTCATCTTACACTAGCTCAACCTCACGCATTAGTCACATTGGAAATGTCATGTGTGACACTGGCAGAAGTACCCGGGTTTACAAAGCAAATGTGCAGATAAAGTCAAATGCCCCTTTATAAAACAAAAAAAAAGGTAAAACAACAATGTCAGAATATTTTGAAGGTGGAGGAGTAAGAGAGGTGGAGTTTTTCAACCAACCCTACCTTTTTGAACCAAGGTACATGTATGAAGAACTAACCAAGCGTGACCTTTCCAATATCATAATGTAATGCATGAAGTTGCAGAGCTAATGCAAAATTAGCATTTGGGGTTAAAAAGTATACACATTTTTATTTGTTTTAGAAAATGACCAATCATTTTGTTAGATAAGACCCTTATTCCTCGGCTGTGTAGAGCCTTGTGAAGCTGCATTTAAACTGGCTTTTAGACCTTCAGCTCATTGGTTACCATTGAAGTCCACTATATGGAGAAAAATCCTGGATGCTTTCCTTAGAGGGATAGTTCACCCAAAAATGAAAATTTGATGTGGGCATCTGAGATGTAGGTGACTTTGTTTCTTCAGTAGAATACAAATCAAGATTTTTAACTCAAACAATTGCAGTCTGTAAGTTATATAATTCAAGTCAATGGGCAATCTTTGAGAGAAAAAAAAATTAAACCCTGCTTCTCTTGATGATACACTGATGTGCAAAGACACGAAATGATCAGTCTGTGCAAAAAAACTGAACCGTATCTATATTGTTTTTTACCTCTGATACACCATAATGTCTGACTCATTCAAAACTGCTGGTGCATCTTCTCCTTGTTTTACGGTGGATCACAGACTTATCTGTGCATTACCGCCACCTATCTCTCTAATGGACCAATGGTTTAAGGTAAAAATCTTTGTTTGTATCCTGGGGGTAAGCAGATAAACATCAAATTTTCATTTTTTGGTGAACTATCCCTTTAAAAAGCTTAATTTGAAAGACACAAACATCTTGGATGGGGGCTAGAAAATTATCCAAAAGTTTTTATTCTGGAAGAGAACTAATCCTTTACGAAAGAAAGTCATATGGTTTTGGAAGTGAGGACGAGTAAATAATTGTAGAATTTTCATTTTGGGTAAACTATCATTTTAAATTAACAGCTCTTTTCCTTTTATTCTGCAGCATCTACCTACCAGAAGATGTATGCACACAAATATCAAAATAATAACTATTACAGTAAGAGTGAGTCGACGCAGTACCGTCATGTCTGGTCAAAAACAGCAGATGATTCCACACACTGATCTCCATCCAGAGCAACAGATGCTTCACATCTACAGAGAAAGTCTAAAGGGGCGAAGCCAAACCATGTGCCTGATGAATGTTTTAGAGCCGAGAAGTGAATTACCCTAAGGGACTGCAAAAAACGCCATCACCCACCCACTGAGAGTGTACTTTGACTATGCAACAGTCAACTTTGCATATTGTAATAATGTCTTAATGTTTTGACATGGGGAGGGGGTTTCTGGTTGAAATGTATATAGTAGAGATAATGAACAAGTAAAAAACAGCTGTGAATGGTGACTGTTATTTTGTTTAATTCATCCGAAACTTTTGCTTACGAAGAACTGGATTTCCTGTTCTCTCTGGCACAATAAGAGAGCACTATGGTACGAGCTGAGTATAAACAGAACAATTACAGTACGCAAGAGTAAAAGAACAATAGGCATTATATTGTTTCACATTGTGATGAGGGGGGTTCAAAAGAGATGTCACGGGGGCTGGAGGACAAACAATGCTGAAAGGACTGCAAATCATGACTGGAAAACAAATCTTCCACATCGTCTTCCCCGGCAGCATCCTCAATGGTTTTGAGGATTACTCAGATAACATCAAAACATTGTACACTCTCATAATCATATTCTCATTTGGCATCAAAATATATATTTGCGTTTCGTTTTTTTAATATGTGGGTTTGTAATATAACCATTTTTTTAAATGAATGTCATGGTAAAATATGAAAATATGAATACTGTATGTGTGGTTGAATGAACTAGCATTTTTGTCCAACATTATTACAAATGTTACATGAAGCCATAGAAGTTTAATTTATTGCTGAAGATACATATAACGATGAATGAACTGTGAGATTTTGAATAATAAAGCGCTATTAGAATATTATGAACACGTTTGAACCGTGTGTTTTTGTTTAATTGCATTCCACAAACATCCCGCGCTAATTCTGTCAGAAACCGCCGCTGCCACGCTGTTGACCAAAAGAGGGCGATGTAACGGTTACGGAGATTTTTTTTCCCGCGCGCGGGGCCATCATGAAGTTGACATGTGACCGTAATGAACAGACAGCATCTCTGTTTCGACATCGATTAAAGTTACAAGGTAAGAACGTGGATGTTTAAGTGAACGCTGTTAAATTTTCATTGTGAGATTACATCTTCTGGTATGGTTTCTGAGAGAATTGGCTAGCAAAATAACATTTATATTACCTGACCTGAATTACCTCAGATACACAGTGGCCATAGCCATCGTTAGTTAGAGATCCATGAAATTGTAGTTTTGTGTCATTAGTCTACGTTTGTGGGCCAATATGTTCTTGTTAGCTTGTGTATCAAAACTCACTTGTTTTAGTTGTTTTTTGGTTTGAAAAATATGATTAAAGCAACAGTTTGTGAGAAATGTAACCTTTTGCTTGCCATAAAGCTCTTGGACTTTATAATTCTGAGGACGTTTTTAAATTAAGCCAGTCACCTGATTTTTATTTACCATGTAGTTTCTTTATTTTGACAAAGTGTGAGAAATGTGACAGACCGTAAAAACTAGACCTCTGTAATTTTTACGTAATTTCTAAGTGTGCTTTTCTAAAAACAACCAAACCAAAAATGTATTTGACTGATTGTTTATTTTTTAAGTGAAGGGGGTTTTCCACATTGATACAGTCAAATTATCCCTTTAATTATAGTTTATGTACATGAAACGAGTGAAAAATGTTAACATTGTCTATAAAGACATGTCTAAACATTCAGTTCTAAAATTGTTTTTGGAGTTTTGTAAACAAGGCACACGTACAGTTGCCAGAGTCAAAACAACACGAATAGTGAAATGAATGTGAATACAGTATTTTGAAACAACACCAATATTTAGAACTTTTTTTTTTTCATGGAGCTGGTCATTTAGTCTAGTGGCTAAAACACATGACCTTGAGTTCTAAATTGGCTGAGTTGACCCTAATGGTAATAATAATAATAGGAATAAAATGTCAAGTTGTTTTTGTCTTAGCTTGGCAGTCTGTTTTAATAGTTTATTTCCAAATGCCATGGCTTTGACATGTTTTTCTGAAAGTCTACTGCTTCATAGACTAATAACGACTGAATGCAACATGCTAACTATGCACCTTTTTGTTGTGCCATTATTTTTTGCATCATCTTTGAGTAAACCTTTTCCTGCAAGGTCTTTTTTTTTTTCTTCTCTACAATAGAAAATTAAGTTCATTGTGCTGTTTTTTCTTTTACTAAGTAACACAAAGTGATCATTAGCACTGTTGTCTTTTAAACCGCTTCAGTCTTGCTATTTGTAAACAGTAACATGCATAGACTAAAACTACTCATCACATGTTCTAGAAACTGGGCCATGTGCTTTATTTCGCACAACTTCTTCTAGTGAACTAATTTGTACTAACATTTGTTTTAACATTTGGCACCATTGCTATTGGCTATGTTTGAGGATAGGTTTTCTGTGGTTTCATGAATTGGTCATAAATACTAAAAACAAGTTCTAGAAAACAAGCCAAGATTTACTTTTGAAACACAATGGTTTTGTTATTATGTCTGTGGTATGAACCACAGATTTCTTCATCGTCCTGAACACAAAGAACGTTTGACAGTGATGAGGTCGATACAGTGGAGCTCTTAATTTCTTACATTGTGTCGTAGGGGAGACATTGTATAAACGCATAGTTTCAAGAAAAAGATAATTAACATACATTTATAAACACTCTACTTGTATATTTCAATATTTAAAAAAATCAGAGAAACAATGTTTTGTTTCTTAACAATGCGACTTATGACTCAACACGGTTTGGTCCACACATAAAACTAAATTTAAAAAGGTATGCTTTTAGAAAATAATACAATTTAGCACCCTGTAAGGATGGCAAAAGAAAAAAATGTGTTCATTGTGCCATGGCTGTGTTGTATTGTGTTTAGCACTTTCATTGAATTTGTTTTCCTGTTTACAGAAAATATATTTTTCACATGCTGTTTATATGGGATATGATGTTATTGAATGATAAACTAAGTGCCCAAAGGTATCAGTTCAAAGTATTTAAGCTTTGCTGTCATTCTGTTCTAGAACATCCCTCAAGCTACTGCATGCTAAATGGAAGAGCACAGTGCGAATTTCTTCAGCAATCTCACCAAATATCTCTTCCTTCAGCACGACTGTACTGTATAAGATCATTCAGACCTGGAACCAGTAGCTATAATTTCTGCGGCACCCAATGAATACTATTCCTGTCCTGTTGCCGTCTTGTAGCGAAGTCCTGATTTTGAGGGAAGAGGGCGCCTGAGGTGCCTAATCCTACAGAATCTTTGCTTCAAACAACCGCCAATCACTTTTTTTATATTCAAATCCTTCCGTATTACAGTATCTAGAGACTTTGTCACAGTTTTAATGCACTCGAACTAACTCCTTACACATTATTACGCTTAGTTCGTGAGTTATACAGTTGGTACTCTCAATTGTGGCTTTTGTAGCAATAGACGCCGTAGAGTTTGTGCTTCTTGTCTGGGAATCCAGAGAAGCGGACGGCGGCCTCAGTGGGACTGCAGCGTCTGCGTGGTCTTGAGATTGGGTAGCGTACACTGCCATCCGCCAGCCAGCCTGCATCACAGCGGTCGTAGCCCAGCAGCTTCCATGCTGCATACATCTGCCCGACTTTGGCGATCTGAGCGCCGTCCTTTTGACAAGCCCGCACTGCCTCGTCATACGTAAGTTTGAAAGGGTGTATCAGATAATAGAAACGTCCTGAAGAAGAGAAAGGGGGAAAGTGTTTATTCTCAAATCATATGCAGTAAGGGTATTAAACACGAGGAAGCGAATCTTTGCATGGCTGAACTCAATTCGCTTTTGTTTTTTTTGTTCATGCATTATGTATCACATCACTTTTTTTGGGAGAAGCTAGCCTATTTCAAATGTCTTTCAAACAGTGTGGAGGACAAACCTTTGAAGTTAGAGGTGAAACAGAAGACATCATATCTTTCCTTTTGCTTGTCACGCATCCCATAATTCCTTACACCTGGAATGGTGTTTTTGCCTCCACATGGCTCTCTGGGTTTGGTGATTGGGTACTGCACCGATCCGTCACTCAGCCACCCTGCATTGCACCAATCCAACCCATCTCTCCATGCATCGTACAGCTGGTCGAAAGAGGCCACAATGGCATCCTGGTCTCGGCAAGCTTTCTCAGCATCAGCGAAGTTCAGGTTGTAACGACCCAGTCGAGGAAAAAATGGGAAAACAATGCCTGTGGAAACCAGAAGAGCAAAAAATGTATGAAATTGCATTTTTTGCATATAGAAATCTTTGAAAATGCTCCCTGATTAGATCTGTGAAATCTGGCGATAATCAAATTCTTGATTGATAAATCAAAGTTTTCTCCAATGCATCATCTAAAGGAAATTAAAATTAAAATTTATTGTATGCAACTGAAATGATGCCAAAAACAAGAGCAAGGACCAAATAAATGTCCCTATATTTGGCAATGATAGCTCTTATGTCAGGATCTTGCTGATGATTTAGATTTATAAGTTGTTCTACTCTGCATTTTAAGACTATTGAATAGCGTTTACATTGCACAGAGTGTGAAGAGAGTCAGCACAATGCTATCTTATAGCTAATTACCTTGAGGAACAGCCAAGGATGCATAAACTGTGTATAGTATCATGTGTTTCATTCTGGAAAGAAAAGAGCCGCCAGGCATACAATGGCTTTGTTGCTGTTTTTCCATCTGTGTGGCCTTCTTAAAAACATGTGCTAATTCAGGTACTACCTTACATTATGTTTGAAGGAAGCAGGATATGTGCAAAAAATATGAATATAACCAAAATACAACTGTAAAAAGACTTGATTTTTGTAAAGATTATTGTTGGGTGCTGGTCTGCATTGTAGATGTGCCTAACCATGTTGTTCACTAGCAAATCTTAGCTGATTAAACCGCTTGACCCAGAAAATCTTGCTAGTCAATCTAGTTTTAACTTTTTTTGTGTGTTTAATGTCACTAGAGAGACCAGGAAAAACCGGGATTAGCAACATAATGTAAATCTTTGCTTTACCTTGCAGGTCAAGCGTGACAACTGCTGTATTATCCTCCAATCCATCGATGATTTCACACTTGTATTTCCCATAATCCTCCAGAGTGATGTCAGTGATAACTAGTGAAGCATCGTTCTTGTCGGCATCCTGCAGGTGTACGCGGCCGTGGAATCGACCGTAGCTCTTTTTGTGGAAACCCATAGCTACGAACACATCAATTTCCTTCAGATAGTCTGAAGTCAGTTTAGTCCATTTAATCCTCAGTTTGGGATTTGGGGGAGATGAGGGATCCCGGTTGAACTTGCATTGCAGTGTGGCATTGCCACCACGTTGAGAGATTACTTTGGGTTGTGCTGTGTCAACTGAGAGTCTGGGCCCATTTTCTGAAAGTCAGAGAGACATTGAGATTGTCAGTCAAAGAAAGAAACAAAAAAAAATCATGCAGATTATGACCGACTTAATAGCCTTTATTCTGATTTTTTTTTGTGTGTGTGTCAAGGCCTGTTGCGTTGCTTAGTGTTCAATACTTTAGGCGTTGCACAGAGATAATAGCTTGAATTCATTCTTGCCTATTGCTGCAGGATTTTGTGGTTATGCAAACACATAAATCATTATGTTTTTTAGAGAAATGGAAACTCCCTTGCATGTTTATGACAGAAACCTAAGAGTGACTGTGTATGCTCTTCCACTGAAGGCACTCCAGTAGGTGTTGCAACCATTTTAGTGCACAAATAATAAGAGAAATGTGTGCCAGTGAAGAAAATAGACTGGCAAATTTCTCAGATGTTTTGTGGGATCAGTAATCAAAGAGAGAAGAAAGATAAATCTAGAAGAGTTGAAGAGGACTTTTAATATGGTCCAAGGTCCATATTTACATGGTTTGATCAGTTTGTCATCGATATAGATTAAATAATGCAGAAAATGTATTCATAGAGAAATAACTGTGGAAGTTATGGGAACACTGTGGCCTGCTCTAAGTTTCTTAATGTTTTTTCTATTCTTTAAAGTCATCTGGTTTTCATAACAATGTATTTGGGACCCAGTGGAGACATGATTGGAGTATGTGTCATCAAAGGTAAAACCAGTATTTAAATTTTTAATTCAATGTTCATTTTTAATTAAAAGTCATTTTTATGTCTAGATAAAACTCTTGCATACTCTTCTATATTACCAGGCTAAAGGATGAAGACTTTCAATGTCAATGACAAATCACCAGAGTTAAGACTTGGGACTGGCAAGTTCTCAACAACACCCTGTTGGATCTGTGGATCTGGTGAAAACCTGCAAGTTATCCAGCCAGCTAAACTACAATTAAACTCAACTTATGCTACAGGAATGCTTGTTTGTCAAAATTCAACCAAAAATTTATTATAGACACTGGCACAGTGTCCTAACCAGGTGCGATGCAATAAGTTTCCATCTATAATGTGCAAGAAAGCATGTGATTTTACTGGGGGCTACTTCGCATAGCTTAAATAGAAATAGGAGACTCAATCCAAGCTACCAAGTCTTGTTTTGCATTAGATGTGGTTGATTAGGTAAAAACAGATTAGCACTGCCGAGACAGCTGTTATCATTTGTCATTGCATCATTCCTGGCCAGGGTACAATGTGTTATTTTTATCATAATTAATACTTACTATATTGTTGTTCACACAAACCAAAAACTTGTTTATTTTGCAGATGCCGTTGGAGAGGCTGATATACAACTATAATCAGATATTGGCATGAATAAATACCAAACCCCAATAGCTTATCAAATATTTAACACTTGTAGTAAGTAATTCCTGCCACTTTGCGTCGTGTGATGGGAGCCAGAGGGTTTCGAATGACCTAAGTCGACACCCGATGAGATAAGATAAGATCAGAATTACGGTAAGTGTCCCTGTTAAGAAATGCTGGAGGGGGAACACCATTTTAGGGGATGAGCAGTACAACCCCCCTCTCTGTCTCTCTCTCACTTTCTGTCTTACTTTCTCACTCTCTTCTCCACTCTTTTATAATATTTCCTCTCAAAAACAATCGCAAACACACCTTTTCCCATGTCTTACCTGAGATGTATATAGTCCTGTAGTGTTCCAGGTCACTGTATGCCTCTTCAAAGCTGTCAGCTCGGCTCTCAGAGAGGACCAAGAGGAAGAAAAGAAGGAAGGTCATCTTGATTTATAGCACCGGGGGGGTTGGGGGGGTACTTCACTACATGAGAGAACACAAAAATAAGGGACAGTCAGACAATATCCATTTTACAAAACCATTTATCTACTGTATATCCAATCCAAAAAGGAGACATTCTTTAGAGTTGTATTATTAGGCTTTACTAAAACAATTTCAAGTCATTTTCAGCGGAGTTTGCACCAGATCCCCTGCACGTTTCCATCTGCAGTAACTCCCCAGTGCAGTACTGTCACGCAGACACCAGCGCACGCTGTGTCCTTTCCACCACATCTCCCAAAAAAAGACACTTGCACAAATAGGGCAAGGTACATAAATAAATGACTAGGACTGTTAAACTTTTCACGCATGCATAAATCCCAATTAACACCAGTGCTGCCGGACTGCTTCCTGTACCCTTCACCTTAAGATGCACTGGAGTGTGAAAAAAGTGCAGTCAAGATGGCACAAACTAGCACAAAACTTTGCTGGCACACTTCTAAAGCACAGACCGTCTCCCTACAGACTCAGAGCTCAGAAAAGACTTACCATCTTACGGAGCGTGTGCTCCCAGCAGCTAACGCATGTAAGGACAGCTACGCAAAAGATCAGGATTAGAAAGTGTGTAGAGTCTTCTCTCCCTCTCTCTCTGCAGTCACTCTGATTGATTCGTTTTTTTCTTCATTCATTTCAGAGTGCTGACGCACTGAGGTAGTTCCTCTCTACTGCAGTCAGCAGAACTGCTCTGCAGAGTAGCCAACCCCCCCAGACCCAGTCTGCAAACAGTCATTACGCATACCAGGAAGCCACCGTTGATAACAGTGAGGACTTGCAGATGCAGTGCCCTCTCCTGTGACAGATAAGTTACCACAGTACAGTGAGTTTGCTCAGCTGTGACGAGGTAAATTCATATCCTGCAGGAGAATGATACCATGTCCTCTGTTGCAAAATGATGGAATACAGTCCAAAGGATCTCCAGGAATTGGAGGGTCTGCTATGCTAAATTACCCTACGAGGCAACTTTATAGCACAATTGTTACAGCTGAAAGAATTTGTTCCCACCCAATTGACCCTAAGGCCTCTTTAGTGTAACGACTGTCAAACATGCTCTGTTTTGCAGGCTTACGGTTAACCAAACACACTAACTGTGCTGTTGACAGAGAACACCGTTACGAATCACATTCCTTTGTGACACTCTATTGTGTACAGTGAGGTCAAGCACTGGGAAAACAATCCATGCCTTTAGTTTTCAAATGTGGGTAAACGTCTTAAACGCATAGACTGCAGTCGATCAGAAAACAGCAATGGTTTAGAAACAGTGCCAGACCACCAGCTAATTCACATAAGCATCACAAGAATCTTAGTCTTGCACAACTAGAGAACTTATCTTCTGGGAAGAGGCACCAGTTCTGCATTGGGAGAAAACTCCCTCGTTTTTGAAATCGCTTGCTGCTAGGAAATGCCACGGTTACAGATTTGATGGTTGAATTTGCTTTAAGACCGTCCAATGTAAACAGTGACTCAATACTCTTATGCTTCTTAACCTTGTAGTCCTCTTGTTTTTGGATATTTAGGCCAGGTCACTGTTAGCGCCTTGACATTAAATCTCTTTCTTTGCAATAAACAATAAATGAAGCTTCCAATAAGCAGTATAATTATTGCCTGACCAGGTCTCTTGCAGACTTCTTGTTCAGTGGAATATGAGTGGATAAGCATGGCGTAATTTGTGCAGAAAATAACAATCTGTGTCAACAATCTGTATTCTGGGACAGGTCCTGATTAAACATGCTTGTTTAACTCAAGCACAGATTGTCCCAGAAGTTCTGCAGACTTTCCAGTCCTCATATGGAAATCCCTTTTGCAAGACCCAAACCTTTCATTTGTTACAGTTTTTATGATGTAAAGTGTTTAGTTAACCAGGCTTTTTAGCAAGGGTCTATTAGTGTGATTTTAAAGTGATGTTTTGATAGCAGTGGATCTGAAATTAACTTCCCTGATGTAAATAGTACTTTTTATTGATTTGGGGTCGGCCAATTTCAAAGATAGGAAAGCATTTGTGTTTTTGCATAGAACTAAACATTTACAGTCTTCCCTTAGAACTTTTGTTAGAAGCCTTTTGTAAGAAGAAGAAATGATATTGCTAGACACAGTGTAGGTCAGGAGGCTATCCGCACAATTTGACATTATACACAGTTTGACTACACAATGCTTATTGGAAATTGAGTCAACACAGCTTGGGGGGTCATTTTACAATGTCACTTCCCAACAACTCGCTCCTACTGGTTCCTAAGCAGATGTGAAGCTCAGAGATTATGGATCAGATTTTTCCAGAACCTCTTTTCCCTTTAAACCCCATCCCCTTATGTGCTAAAACATAATCCTTTAAGTGGTTGATTTGAGTAGTCATTGCCAATCACTTCGCATTACTATGAGGGCTATTCCTTTCCTTGTTTGGCAGTAGATCTCCAGATGTGATGGCATTTGTCTTTCTCTTGTATATTCACTAAATGTTAAACAAATATATAGCTACCACTGATCATGCATTACGCTAGTCGACTTGATTTCAACAAACGTATCCTTTTAGATAACTAAGTATAATGGCAGTTGGTCATAATAAAAAGGAATGCATGTTTACAATTAATAGACCAACTTATACTGTATCAGCCAGACTGATTAAACTGTCAATATTTAGCCATACTTGCAGAACAGAGATTTCTTTTAGAGATTCTGGTTACACCTGATAGCAGTATCAAAAAGTAACTTGAGATGAATGTGTGCGCATGTTAAATGAAGATTTGTTTGTAATGTATGTGTTAAATGGATTAATTATTCTTGTTAGAAAATGCAGACATAATTGAAAGACTTAAGGTGGTAAACCTGCTGAGTCCACAGTAGACCTGTGCAGATGGCAGCGGTGATTTCCAGGTGAATGCAAAAACAGTTCAACACAAATAGATGCAGGGTAAACCTGTGATTTCAATGACTCATGTTTAAACCTTACGTTTGATTCTACAAAGCACACAGTAACCCTTAATCTCCATAACATCAGAACGAGGACTGTTCCCACCCTTCAAACGATTTGCTGTCTTTGAAGGCCGCCGTATCTCTCTTCACTACACATTAGAACGATGACGGTGTATGAATGGGATCCTAAAATCTCTCATTTATAGCGAGATCAGACCTGTTTCCGATTTCTGTCACTTATACAGGTTCTGCTCCTGTTTAAGTTGTTGAGCACTGTTTTACGAGCACCTAAAACATAAGTTTAATTTTAAATTGAAATGTAATGAAATACTTATAGATTTGATAGTACTATATTGACTGGATAGATTTGTTTCAGGCAACACTGATTGAATTTTCTGCTTCACTTTTAATTTTCCAGTTTGATTAACTATAAGTATTTCTAAACAGCGCCGAAAAGCCCACTGACACTTGTGGAGATTTAGGCACTAACATGCCTAAGACTGGCCCCTTTGATGGGGTAATTGGATGAGCCATTACACAGTGTTCGGCATCCAAAGAACCACTCCCAAAAAGAAAAAAGATCCATGTCACAACATCTAAAATCTTTCCATGTGTTTTCTCTAGGGGTCAGGCGTGTGTTCGACCCCCACTCTCTGCAAGCACTCAATAAATGGAGTTCATTTCACAGGCTCATAAGTCAGATCTATGTGTTACAGGTGCCATGTGCAGTATATTTGTCTTAAACTTTATTAATACACATGGACGTGGTTTGTAGCATTTTTTTCACTTGGAAACAAAAAATTATTCATGTTGTTCCAAACTTGCATGCCACGATGGTAAGCGAGATTTTATTATGTATTGTTTTTTGGGTTATACAGTAGAGCAGGGTTAAATAGGGTTCCTCCGTCTCTATTAAAACATATTCTTATATATGGAAAAACATGTAAAGGTCAGAAAACAGTTCAGCCATTCATAATGAACAATAAGGAGATGCTCTGTTATGAATAATACAAAGAGCCTTTCTGATTTCCTACTATTTTGTGATGTGTGCCAAATGACTGAGAAAACTGAAGAATTTATACACAGTACAAGAAGTTATTTGGTTTAACACATGTTCTGAACAGTCAGATGAACATAGGCTACTAACTGTAAGGTGATCTTTAAAGATCCCTTTTTTTGCTGTCTGATACAGTAGTGGTCTCGGACAATATACTGACACCTACTGGTGATGACTGATTTTGATTATTAATGACATTTTAGAAATATCCTATTCACAGGTATATTTAACTGGTCATGTGAGCTCAGCATGGCAGCCAATTAAGTATCTTCTTTAGGGCGCTGATATGACTGCAATCCTCATCTCATGTGAGTGTATGTCATTGGGGGTCACGATGAAGGTATATTTATTATTTTATCAATTTCTGCTACATTTGTTAATGCAGTTTTTCAATCTTGTTCTACAGCTTTCAGCGTTGACTTTCAGCAATTTGTGTTTTGCACTGGTAAAAAATTTTCATTTATCAAACTGTTTGCTTGCACCTATACAACAATGGAGTTGATTGGGATGCAAAACATGATTCGTATGTCTGCTATACTGTGGCTGCTTGGATTTACTTGAGTTTTGCTGCCTGCAGCTATATTTTTGGCAGGTATTAAATGCAGTATTTTAAGTGGAAAATCTTACTGCATCTTTAAAGTTGCATTAGTTTCATTCACGCACCATTAAATTAATGGAGAGGGGAAATGCCAGTTGTGTAAATATAACCTCTTCATTCAGCTTGCACATGCTCCTTAACTGTTCTATAAGTATGTTCCATGTTCGTTAAAGACAATGTACCTCCTATTCATAGACTCCAGCATGAGGAAGGGCTCTGTGCTCAGTGCATAAAGAACCTTTGACTTGGCAGCACTACCTGGGTGTGTTAACAAAGGTGCTCAAAAAGTGGACTCATAAGGTGAGACTGATGGACAGCAGATGGACTTTTTGATCAGGAAGCAGGAAGAATTCCTGACAGCTGGATACAAAAACTGGGTTACTCTTGGTATATTATTTATTTAAAAGCTAAATATTCTGTACTCTTAGTTTGAGAGACTATTTCTTCTAGCGGTACATGGGGCGGTTTCATGGCGGTCCACCCACCCGGCATCTTATTAGAGTTCTGTGGGTTTTGACGTCACCCTCACACCACCTTAGCACACACAAAGAGTCCTCAGTGCATATGCATAAACTACAACCGTCTCTTTTACTGCATCTTCGACAACCTGGATACTCTTCCACATCTTAGTGCTAGAAAAAACTAGCTGTAAAGAACGGTGCAAAATACTATTGAAGCATATTAAATGAAGCATATTAAAACTGAAATATGAAGCATCCTCAACAAAGGTCAACCTGTAACCGTCTTAGTCCAAATAGCATTTTTTGTATTGCAAAAGGCATGTTTTTTAAGAGTGCCTGTTGCCTTTTGAACATTTAAAAGTTAACACACTTTAAGATTCCACTTACAACTAATAGAATTTTATTCAGTTGCTTCATGCCATAGGAGAACCTTTGTAAGTTTCATCAAAGCTTTTATAGTATCTATAGAAACATGATATCTCGATACTATAACAAATAGTTATTCAAAACCAGATGTTCTTTACTAAAACAGAACAATTAAAGAACATTTTGATCTGCAGAATTCATCTCTGGACAAAATAGCCATAGTAATACTCAAATCCAATTAACAGCACCAGGCTAAGCATGAAATGAACAACGTTTAAAACGGACTCTCTGAATGATGCAACACATTAACCTGGAGGAGTCCAGGGGTGAAATGAATTGCATCGCCCCAGGCCATCCTCCTACATCACAGCACTGTGGAGAATAAGGATGAAAGGTCACTTGGAAAATCGGCTGGTTTAATGCGTTCTGCCAGGCATGTGGGGAAAAAGTCAGAGTTCAACCCTGGTCATCACAGACCACCAGACACATCTTTGAGAAAGCTGGCGATGTGACCTTATGATCAGCTGCCAGACAGATCTGATTAACCACCGCTAAATAGCAAACAAGGCAATACGTTAACTAGCTTTACATAAAGCAACACAATGTCTGCTACAACAATAGTGCTAAATACCAGGCAGATGGAAAAGACACTATGTACTTGCAGTTTTACATTTGCAAACTTTCAGCATGTCATTTAAGCGCACTGTTTCAGCTCCAAGCCTGTCTATTTTCATCTTGTTTATAAAAGTTGGGTAAGTTTCACCATAGCGGTTCACTGAAGCTCCAAACCGATAGATGGCAAACTCAGCCCTCCATGCAACACTGAGTGCTTCATTCATGTGTCAAATAAAGCCATGCATTATTAATTTATACTTTTACACACTCTTGGCCCCCAATATTTATTTAACCAGCTGTTCCTTCTCAGCACTTTTGCCTGTATTGAAGTGGACCCTCTGTATGCGCGTATTTTGCCCTGTAAGAACATTCTGTCATTGCATGGACTCAACAAGCAAGCTTTTCACTCTGCAGAATGTGGGCTACACTTGTTGGTCTCTTTGGAGCCAGGCTGTCTCATAATTCATTGAGAAATAACAAGGGGAAGTTGTTTGTGTTAATGTTAATGGGAGTATTCATGAATTGACTCAACTGCTGGTAAACCACTAAACAGCCATAAAGATAAAACAAATTGAGGGAGAGATTGAGACCAAGATGTGGCCAACATGAATGCAATTACAGTTCTTATTAAACCTCGAAAGACTGGCAAATCATAATACTGAGAAACAATATTATTAATCTGTAAATTATACTGAAAAACAAGTTTAGATGGCCTGCTTTTTTAAAAAATTCAACATTTTATACCATTGTACCACATGTTTAGTTTACTTAAAAATAACTGGTCTACCAAACATCTGAAGAACACTAAATATTTTCTTTCCAATACTTGATTCACATGACACACATGACAACAAAATGTCTTACCGTATGTTGGTTATACCACACTGACACAGTTTTATATTAAGATTTTAAAATTGAAAGCAAAATTTCTTTACTGTTTTTAAAGAAATAAAGACAAAACTTTCCAAAGTACTATACCTAATATATATATAACTTTTAGCGTAAATGTTATAGTGTATTTCCAAATTCACGCAACGGTTTAATACGTCTATGAATGTGAAGAATATGCATACGGTCGGTCACTAATAACATCGGTTGTTCTACAGGTGTTTTATACGGATCGCAAACTGACGCGTTTTTCTTAAACAGACTATATTTTGTGATGACTAAACTAGTAAATTGACTGAACAGTCACTCTAAATGAAGAAGGGGTGTGTAATGACAGGCTCTTACCTTGTGAAGCAGAGCTCTGCGTCCTGCTGAATGATCTCTGGTGGGCTCCAGCATCAGAAATGCTCGCAGATTTTCACACACGTCTCACAACGAGGCAGACCCCGCGGGAAAACACGCGCGCGCGCGCGCACTGACAGTGAGGTGCTGAGAGAGACGCTGTGCGTCATCAGAAATGATACAAAGTTACAGAAACACGTAACAAAAGCAGTTGCAAATAAGTTGTTTTTCACGTATATCTCACGATTATTTATTTATATAATATAGTGAATTCAGGTGAAGTGGTACATTTTTCTTTCAACAAATGGCACTGTAGCCTATTGAAATGATTATTACGTTTCTTTTCAAATAGTGTAGAAATGATATGCTTCTTGTTGAAATATCTTTTTATTCTCCACAGAAGAAAGAAATGTAGGTTTGCATGAACATTACGGTGAGTAAATGAGAATTTTCATTGTTTTGTAAAGGATAACATTTGTTTCACTTCTGTTTTCTGTCACTGTTAATATCCTTCACAAACACACTCTCTTAGGACAATTTGCTTACTGTGTCTAGAATGGTTTCAAAGGTTTTTTAAAAATCAGAAATCAAATATCCTCTGCAGTTATGGTCAAAAGGAAAAAATGATGGTGGACATACTTTTTTGGGCAGAATTTGGAAAGCATGCTGTTTTAATTCCAGCCTAATTTGGTAAAAAATCTTGAAACATCATTTGTAATATGCCGTTGCTTCAAAGCACTCTTGAATACCTTCATTGCATAAAGATAAGGTTGCAGCTCTATTTTTGATGACTTCATTCAGTATTTTGGCAGCATTATGGCATTCGCTTTTCCACCTTAAAACATTTTTAGCTTTAGAAGGAAACTTTCACCCAGCTGGTTTCCACATGGCAAAGCGTTCTTTCAGTAAATGTTTAAGAGGTAACTACAAAACCAAACATAATCACTGCTCAAAAATGAATGCTGAATAATTCCACTCTGAACATGCAGTAAGACTGTACAGAGAACAGATTTGTCATTTATAATTCATAGCAGGATGACCAGTGTAACAGTGACCACAGATCTGTTTAATTGATCCAACATAGTCTCAGCTTTACACCTATGTTTGAAACAATCAGTATTTATATCTTTCATATAAAAGTCTATGTGCATCTTCCACTTGTTTGTGTTTTCTCAAGGTCTTTTCGTGCTCTTGAATGACTAGTCTGATGTCATGAAGACAAGTAATTCTCTGACCACAAGACAAAATATGAAAATATGACATTCCAGTTCGGCATTTCAGTACATGCATCACTTCGATATCCAAAAGCCCAAAATATAGAGAAATTGTTGTTTTGGGTCAAAGTATGTCGTGTTCATTTTAAAGCATTCCGTCTGTGCCAACAGCCAAAAGTTGGCACAGACATAAGTGGAGGGTCGTAAACACGAGAGAATGCAAACGCTGAGCCTGTAAAAGTTCAATCCACAGGGAGATGAACGGACCACTTCTCTGTAAGGTTTATTGAGGTTGGCATGCAACCAATTACATTATACCTCAATCCACTGTATGTCGTATCCAAAGAAATTCTAAGAAGCTGTGAAGAGGAATGTTATATGTATTGGCTGTTTTAGGCAGTTTAGATTATGGTTTGTAATAGCTGAGCTTAAGAGAAAATACAAACACGGGACTTGAGTTAGTGGTTACAACCATCCACAACAGCCTATTAATTGCATAGCAGAATAGTTTGAATAGTTTGGCATTGAAGAGGAAACTTATGCAAGAGCAAACAATCTAGTTGTTTCCTATTATATCTGCAACTCATATACATACACACATTGGCAATGAGGTAATATTCTTGTATTTGTTAAGTATCCATTTTCTATACTTTTCAGATTGGCCCGTCTATATTATTCTCGATTTGTATTTCAGATGACTCAAAGATTTAAAGGGATATAATTTTTTGTCATTATTTATTTACATTTATTGTCATTTTAAACTTTCTTTCTGCTTATCACACAACGATGATACCATAGACAGTCCTTCAAATATATTTTAAGACAAAATGAGAAACAAATGCAATGAAATTTGATTAAAAATGGTATAACTTCCTAAAGGATTTGTCTTCTGTCCTTTGGGATTCTTGCAACAACAACAAAAAAAGCTGCAAAGACTTTGCGAGATTAGGTGCCATATATGATTATTTACATTTTTTTTTTACATTTTTTTTTTTAACACATTTGCCTTTTCTGTGTCTGTTTTTCTTTTAATAAAAATAAATACATAAATAATAATAATAATAATAATTGGGAGCTGTGGTTGCCAGAATAATTTTGTAAAAAAACACAGACAAACTGTAAACACATTTATGGCCAAAACTGTACATTTTACAGTAATTTAAACTGTAGTTTACAATTTACAAACAAGGAAATCTGAATGTAAACCAGTCAATTCAACAACGCACACTGCTATTAAAATCAGATTTGTACCTTTAACATCCTGACAACCACCATAATAATGCAGGTGGTAAAAGAGAAAGCCACATGAAGAATCAAAGCCCATCACAAGTAGCTTCTCCACAAACAGAAGTATATGCTAATATGTGCACAGAGTCATTCACACAAACACAAAACACCATCATGGTAACACATGACACTTAAACAATGCAATAAACATTCATTAAACAACAGAAGCCCAAATGTACATAACTGATAATAAAAACATACTTATTTAAGCAAAATGCTTTCAGATGTAGAGTGTTACTCAGGGAATTCTGGAAAAAAAGAGCTTTTGATTGTAAATTATACATTGATTTGTTCTATTTACTTCTAAAAATATTTCACTGTAAAATTACATTAAACGTCTAATTAGATGTTTTACAGTTTTTCTCTGTATATAGTATGTTTTTTTCGTATGTTAAAATTACACTTATTTTTTTACAGTTTAACTGAAATATTTATGAAATATCTTCTCAAAATTCTTCCTTTTGTGTTCCATACAAGTTTGTAATGACACAAGGATGATTATAAATAAGAGAGATTTCTTTTTTTGTGTGCTTTTTAAGGACACGCTCTCAGTAAGTAAACTGCACACAACACATCTGACAACTTCAAAGACCCTCTATGTCCACAAAAAAGCAGGAAGACAGAAAAACTTTTGATGTTCCTGAACTTCACATGTGCTGTTTTTGGGACGCACACATGAGAGCCGCTTCTGTTTACAATCAGCGCACACAAAGACACCTTTCTGCTGCGTTCGTACCTCACAGAAAGAAACACATTCCATTGCGTTAAGCGTTGTTGTTTTTTTTTGGTTTTTCTCAGCGGCACGGTGCGCAGGTTTGCTCTTAGAAAGCCGGTACTGTATGTTGGCTACAAGGTCTGATTCATTTTAGAAAACCGAGCCGTGAGGAATTTCTCAGCGCAGCTCCCTGAGGCCGGAGGTTTACTTTCTTCCTCGCCTGCTGAAATTGCTGGGGGCAGAGCACAGGGAGTTTAAGAAGCTGTCAGAAATCTTTACAGTCTCCCGAGTCGGATAATCTTATCGTTTCGTAAATATCTGTTATGTTAGTGGCAGGGATGTGTGAAGAGCACATTATATAAGATTCATTTTGCTGGCTTTTATTGGCCAGTGATTGGCAGAAGACAGGCCTTAAGGAAACGTGTAGCAGAAAACCATCAATAGGACAGACACATGCCAGCAATCTGGGTTAAAATCATGGCTCCGGGGCACAATGGTCATATAGGAAGTGGCTTTGGGTCAGAGAGAATGAAACACTGTTCTATGCATTTATTGTTGCTTTACTGCTCTGTCTCAAGTCTGTTGTTGCCTGTCCCATGTCTGCACCAGCACATTTTGACTTCTTACACTAGCAAAAGAACCATGATTGAAAATGATTGCTCTAATTGTGATTGGCTTGTTGAGGAGAGACAAAACAATCCCATAACCATTCAGATCATCTTAGCTATGACACAGCAATGCTCTGGCAATCACTCGAGATATAATGACGGTGGATTTGGCAAGCACTCACATTTTTGTTTTTTTAAAGAAAGACAGTTTTTATCTTAGAGTGTGAATTAGGGTCACTCTTGTTCAGTACAGTTCCACTGGCAATGATGTACTTGTTCTGAGTTACATGGAGGTAGAACTACACAGAACTTCTGCTGATTTTCCAGATGTTCATGTTAATTGCTTTCTGTAGTCAGCAGTTTTCCAGCAGACACACCCAGTACTACAGACTACACAGAAACTAGCCCAGTCAAACGGCTCCGCTAACACACGCCCCAAAATCAACATTCTGCCGCTGGATGCCATGAACAGCCTATTTGTCCTGATTTCCACGCTGAGCTAAAGCTGGCTGAACGTGTGTTAGGAAACATCCCATGGGGGGGTTCAAGAGCCACAACACACACGGCCAACATCCACTGCTGCGAGACGCTACACCTCAGAATAGCTCACAATTTCTTAAGCTAATGTACAGGGAAATTGTGCTAAAGTCAGTAAAGTATGAATCACAATGTTGTCACAGCAGATTTGTTTTTTTCCTTGTGGTTTACCAAAATCGAAGTAGTGATGCTCTCTGTGCTTTTTTTAGCATCATCGAAATACAATTTTAGTTTTTTTTGTTTATTTTAATTTTTATTTTAATTTTTTTTTAAATAGTTGTTATTTTAGTTTAGATTGTTTTTATTGTTTTATAGTTTATATTAATTAATTTTTAATTAATTAATTTTAGCACATCAAATTAAACTAAATGTACATGAGAAATGTTGCCTTGGCAACTAGCTAGATGTTGCAAGATGTTGCAGTCCATAACAATATAATAATTTATTTCAAAAGTGTCTTAAATAGCTAAAAATCAAGATTTCTTCCTGTCTGCATTAGTCAGTGTATTTGTTCCATCATGTATCAATGTGCAATCTAAATATTTTATAGTACTTTTCTTTTGGCATCAGTTTATTCATTTTATTTATAAAAGCCCGAAATAGTTACGTACATAATTCTACACCATTATATTATTTAAAATAAACAAAATTCCTAGAAAAATGTGTCCCCAAGTCTCGTGTCAACTCTGTTACTATACCATATTTTTCCTTTAAATTGGTGGAATTATCTCTCAGAATTGTGGAAGTTACAGGAAACGATGTCACTTTCACTCACTGATCAAATCTGAAGCTCTGAAAAGTATCTGTGCTCTCTCTGAGAAAATATTTTAATCTAAAAACTTAGTTATTTTTAAAACATCAACTCTGTTACAACAATATCACAAGCAAAACAGAATTTATTAATGATTTCACATTGGGTTATTTAAAGCTCTTTTAATCATATTTTCATTAGTGTCATGTTTTCTTAGCATTTACGCCAGCAAAAAATAAAATAAAAATGTCAATTCTGTTACACTGTTGTCTCCATTGTAAGTCTACCTAGGTAACAGAGTTGACGGTGACAGACGGGGACACCAAATGTAATATATATAATGTCTTATATCTTTTATTTTATTTTTAATAATAGTTTTAGTAAATGTGTAAACATTTTTTCTTTTCTTTTTTAACTTATTTAACTTTAAAATGTTTATATAGTGTTTTTGACACTTTTTTAGTTTTAGTTAAGTTTAGTTGCAGTTCTTTGTTTTTTTTAAAATTTAAACTAAAAAAATTAAAAATGTTTCCTTGGCAACAAAGCAAGTTTTTTTTTAGGAGCCTATATTTTATTTATTTTTTTTATGTCTTGGCAGGCTCTTTTATTTTAATATATATGGAAACTGTAGACCTATATTCTATTAATGTCATCCCTGTTTTAGTTATTTTAATAAGCCTATAAACTAAATAAAAAAGAAGAAAAGAATAAAAAACACTTAAAATATATTAGAAATGTATTAACATGCAGCTGTAGCATCGGCTTGTATTCTCTGAGTTTCGTGTTAGGAAGTTCCGGATCTGAGATCACGGATTTCTGTCCGTTCTTTATCAGTGCTTTATCTTTAAGCTAATACAGCAGGTCTCAGTGAATCTATTGTCAGGCGGCTGATTCGAAGTGGGCTCTTTCTTGACTCGCGATGACTAAAGGGGTCTTTGTTTTCACAGAAGCCTCTGTCCCTACTTCCTGTTGACACAAGATGAATGTCCATCACATCCTGTCTCCAGCGTTGGTGCCTGGTGTTTGCTGTCTGATTGACAGCTGAATGAATGAAGCCGAAGCTATCTTCTCTAACAGAGACACGACTGTTTCCCGTCTGCGGACGTGACGACATTCAACTCGGTATGACAGTTTGTCCTAATCTGTTCAAACACTACATTCGGACACGTTTTTAATATTTTTATATAACATACCTAACAGGTGCAATCTATCAGTACTAATGTACTATAATGAATCTGAACCGTCCTGAATCTACCAGTAGAGGGCAGTCGTGTTCTTTGAAGTAATTGACATCTATCACCACCAGAGGACGACATTCATGCACTTTTTTAGCCTGCTGTCATTATTGTAGTAGCACAAGGGTCTCAAATAACTGTTTACTAATAAACCACTGCTGCATCGTAATACTATTAATAAAATAATAATAAAATTTTGATAGCGAAATGTAGATAATAAATAATTATAGCAGTTGATAAGTAAAATGTATATAATAAGTACATAATAATACTTGTGTATAACAAGTGTTATTTTAGTATCACTGATATACATAGTTTTTATCAATATTTTGAATTCAATTATTGTATTTATTATTTTTTTTAGATAGTTTAGATAGTAAAATTAAATAAATTGGCATAATATGATTAGTATAATTCAAATTAATTAACATTAAAATTATTATTTAGTATGATTAAAATTATAGTTTAATTTTAGATTGTTTTGTTGTGTAGTTTAGTCTTTTTTATTTTATTATATATATATATATAGGCTATATATATATATATATATGGGTTTTTTTGTTTTTTTTTAAATATGTCTTTATACTTTTATACTTGAAAAATGTTGCCTTGGCAACTGAAATGCATGCATTTTTGTAGATTTTTTTTTTTATTTATATATACATATTAGTTTTTGTTTGTTGTAGTTATTACGTTTTAGCTTTTACTTCAGTTTAGTACTTTAACTTGCAATTAATTCAGTTTAATAGATCAGCACAATTAATATACATTGTGTTCAAATAATTTTTTAATTGAAAAGTTTAATAATGAATGATAACTGAATAACTATATCATGCTATTCAAAAACTTCAAGCCTGTTTTTCTTGCAAACTCTGCTGCTTTGTTGCTTGTATAGTTAGACTGAATGTAAGGCATCATTTACTTCAGCTTACAGTATATAACCTCATCATTTGCAGTATACATAAGCAAAATTGCTATATTATTTTTATGCTATATTTCTTGTTTGCCCAGTTATTTCCAGAGGTGCTTATGTGGTTCAGACAGTGATGGAGATGTTAGTGAGGCCTGGTCTCTGAGGAACTGGCCTCTTTCGACATGATTTACAGGCTAAAATTTACCCTCGCTCCTCCAGCACTCAGCATTCGCTCATGATTTCACACACACTGGGGTCACTTTATCAAATAGATCATAACAGCAGCACAGGTCATTGAGTCTGATGAGAAATGTTCATATTAAGATCTGATTGATCTTACTAACTCTCTCTCAGGACAGAGTCTCCATTCAGTCTCTGGGAGAGGTAATTGAGATAAAAAGTTTTTTTTTGTTTTTTTTTAGATTTTAAGTGGTCTACCAGATCTACCAGTTTCTAGTCCACCTGACTGACTATCTAGACCAGCTCTTGACCAGTGAACAGCTTGAACTAAAACCATGTAAAACTAGCTACCACCTGTTTATCTAGAAATATTCATATTTGAATTATTGAGCCATTGTAGTCATCTGAAAATCGATGTGCAAATGTGCAAAGATGCAAATCGACTCAGCGTGTTAAAAAGCTGAAAAGGAAGAGAAATTGTCTCACATTAACAGCTGAAGACCACACTTGTCTTCATTCACCTGCTAACATAATCAGAACTGACAGACGTGATAAACAGAGACTTTGACTTCTTCTACACGAGCAAAGCAACAATGCAAAGATAAAACACAAATGAGCAAAGTGATCACAGAATGTGAGATTATTTGAGTTCTCAGCTGTAATGGACAGAGGTTAACATGAATTCATAAGGTTTCTGAAGCAATTAAACGCACAGTTATCTCCCAGGCTCTTCCTCTGAGCTGAAGCACATGAAATATGCATGAGCCAATCTTCTTCTGCATCTCTTGATAATGTCAACAGTAAGAAAGCACTCTGAAGTTACACGCTGAAAGCTCACAAACATCTGATGTTTGCTTATTCACCTCACCTGAGCTCTGTCGGACAAACTTTTAAAATTATTTTAAATGCACTGAGACCATTTTCAACCGTTTTTCTTTCTTTCTTTTTTCAGAATTTTATTGATCACTTGAGGTTATGCATTAAGTTGTTGCATAAATAGCTGATGTAGAATAAAGCAGTTTATTTAGATGGTCTAAAATTATTAACAGTGATGTTTGTTAATTAAAATAAAGCTGAAATCCAGTAAAATTTTATTCAAGGAAAGGAAAGGCCAGGTATGGTTTCCCATACTAGGAATTTGTGCGTTTCACCCATCCAAGTGCGCACACACAGCAGTGAGAAGTGATCAACCACGCACACACACACACACACTCACACACCCAGAGCAGTGGACATTAATATTAACATTAACTCGTGATTGTTCGTTCATGTTAGTTATTACATTAATTAATGTTAACAAATTACCTTATTGTAAAATGTTACCATGAAAACTAATGAAAGTTATATAGATCACTTTTAGAAAATAAATATTTGTTGACAATTTGTAATCATGAGCAGTGTTGTTATTGTTAACTCAAACTAATACAATTACACCAGCTGCTCATTTATGGTCATTAACTGGTTGAAGCTGGTTTAGATGGTCAGGTGGACTAGAAACAGGTCTGATTTCAACCTTGTAGGCCACTTTAAACCATCAACAAACTAGCTGGTCAAAGCTTGTTTAGATGGTCAGGTGGATTAGAAATAGGTCTGATAGACCACTTTAAACCATCAACAAACCAAGCTATTAGTTATTAGCTTGTCTGTGCTGGTTTAAATAGTTAGTCAGGTGGACTGTAAGCAGGTGGACTTGATTTTGACCTGGCAGACCACTTCAGACCAGACACAGGGAATTAATAGGCTATACTGCAACATTCAAAGTCTTTGAAAAATCAGACGTTTTGCAGAATAGACATGAAACACCAGTCCTCACCCAATAACTTTCCCATGCATATGTTTTGAAATTTCAGAGATTGTGTGCTCAAGGTCAGGCCGTGTGCTTGTTGTGGTTATTGAAGTATGCAAAGTGAACACATCAGCAAAAACTGAATAAAGCAGCAACTAAATGTCCTTATACATATTCAGACTCAGTGGATAAAGAAGTGCAACTTGCCAGAATGGTCTCCGTTTGATTTTTATTGTTAAAATGACCATTAAGAGTTCAGTAATATTATAATACAGTATAATCAGGTCTGTTCAATAACTGTCCAGTGAATACAGCAATGAAGAAATAGAAAGCTAGTATAGATACGATTATACCAAACCGCCCTTGCGTTATACTGTCTCATATTTACAGGTTTTCAAAAACACTACAAAAGAAGGAAAGAAAAAGATTGTTGGCTTATTCTCACCTATTCAAGTTAAAGTCAACATGAAACTCTGTGTGAAACCCATTTGATGTCTGTATCGTGACATATTTTGAGTGAAACGGTACAAAAACGATTGAATCTATCAGGAACCGATTTCATTTTGATTTCATGTTAACTTTAAGTTGTTTCTGTTGACTGTGGATATATATGAAATACTGAACGCAACATTGTGTTGAAGTAATTCTACCTGCAGATGTATGTTGGAGAGAGTGGGATAAGATGCGTCACCCCTAATCCAACAAACTGATAAGCTGTAAAAATGTTTTGAATATTAACCCTGTTTTGGGGCTGGTTTGTGAAAATCATGTCAGAATACCCTTCAGCATGACACTGTGTCACTGAACAAGTATTAAGGTGCTGTCATTAGCAATATTTTGCAGTAAAAAGGTCCGTTGTCTATTGTCAGTACAGTCATAAAAGTATACAGTTAAAATTTCTGAATTTGAGTTGCATATAAAATTCCCATCCATTTGAAATACACAAACTAATAATCAGTCAGTTATACATAAATAAAATCAAATTATGGCATTGTTTATTATTTGTGACCCTGGACCACAAAATAAGGGCCAATTTTTCAAAATTTAGATTTATACATCATCTGAATGCTGAATGAATAAACTTAGGATTGGACAATATTTAGCCTATTTTGACATTATTTTACTTAATGTCCTAATGATTTTTTTCACAAAAGAGAAATCAATAATTTTGACCCATACAATGTATATATCCCAGCAAACTTAAGACTTACTATTGCACCTATTATTTCATTTAAATAATCAAGTTTTCAAAATGAATTTGAATAGTGTTATGAATATACAGGTTTTTTTATGTTAAAACTGTGTGATCCAAATGTTAATTTAGTTGGAACACATAAATCAATACAAATTTAGTTTAGTAATGTGGCCAGTGTGAAACCACTTTAAACCACAAAAAAATTGCTAAACAAATGTAGATTTGACAACAAACTGCAGTGCTTATAGTAAACAGAGTGTTATCAGCCATTGTGTGGACGCTCATATATTTAACATTATTGTTTTTGTTATAGGTATCTCTCTAGTCTTTGTGTCATTCCGGCACATTTTACCCCACTCTCCAATACTTCTCATTCATCGATTTACAAATGACACAATTTAGTAGTTAATATACATACATTTATAAGAATAGCAACAGTTCTCAGCTCCTCCTTATATTCATATATCATATACTTGAACTATTCTAGCATGTGACCTTTGACCTGAGTGAATTCAATTGACCTATTTCTGATAATACTCTAAAATAAAGTAGTCAGTTGTACAGTGACAGTAACATTTGAAAAGCATCGTAACTTGTGGCGATGTCCAGAGAGAGAGAAAAAAAAATCCATTCAAAGTCATCACAATCATTGACTATCATCGACTGTAATCAAAAGATCTGTCATGTTTGGCATCTTTGAAAGATCACCGTTAGAAATGTGGTTTTTACACAGTCCGTCGTAGAGTGTGCCGCAGTTTCACTGTTCCTCGGGACACCCCAGAAGCTCCGCCCTCATAGTGATGCGTCCGTACCACGACCACGGAACAATCCGAATGAATCGGGCGTAGATCGGGGGATCTAACACATTCTTTCTGTGCGTTTCGTTGTCAAAGTTTCCTTGGAAGATCTGTCAATGACACAGAAGGGCAATGTGTAATTAACAAAAAATGCTGAATCGGGCGTTTAAAAGTGCACAATGATGTAGCGGTAAAATAGGTCGTATAAAGCAGACGTTTGGCTTTCATACACCCTTAACCTGAGCTCTTTTAATAGCACTTGTTAAAGGACGTCGTTCACAGATTAGTCCTCTGAGAGAATCTATTCCAGTAGACTGTTTCTTATCAGCGCTGTCAGAATAGATTACCCAGCTAACACCACTAACAACCCCCAACCACCACACTCATGACCTTACAGTGTGTGTGTGAGGACAAAACTGTGTCCCTGTGTGTTAAGGAAGCAGGGAAAGGGCTATGAGAGGAAAAGATCACATCAAATCATGTGGCTGAAAAAAGGGAAATGAAACAAATGAAAATTTTGGAAAATCCACCAAAAATCCACTTACACAAGTAAATCTGTATGACATATATACTGTATATACATATATGGGTGTGTATTTATATATACATAATATATATACGCAGTACACACACATATACAAAAAAAATTATTTTGGATGCAATTAAATCGTTTGATAGCACTAAACATATTATTACAATTTAAAATAACTATTGTATATCTTAATATAATTTAAAATGTAATTAATTTCATCATTACTTTATTCCTCAGTGTCAGAAATCTTTCTAAAATGCTGATTTGCAGCTTAAAAAACATTTATTATTATAAATCAGTTTTTTCTGAAAACCATATTTTTAGGATTGTTTATTTGAAATAGAAATCACTTTACTGTCACTTTTGATCAATGTCATTCGTCCTCACGTAAAATAATTATTTCTTGAAAAAAAATCTTACTGATCCCAAACTTTTGAACAGTAATGTATTTATATATGTATTATGTATTGAATATTGATGCATATAAATGAAAATGTACCACATAGCAACACTGGAAGACATGTACAACACTAGCTTCAGTCTAGTTGTATCTGTCTAATCAATGTTGAATTTTAAATAGAAATAACTGGCTCTCTTTTCTCCACAGAAGGACTCCTTGCTGGCGTTTTTGTGTCTTCTTGTCAGCTGCTGCCGCTCCGGATGGAAAGCATGGAGGTGATTCTTCAGCTGAAGGTGGGAGATTGTCATAAAAATGCTGAGAGGTTGAAATTTTTCTCACGGCTAATGCTGATGTCATGTCTGTGTGAGAAGCTATTCCTTTCAATCACTAGGGTGATTTTTTTTATAAAAGAAATCTGAATAAATACTTTATAAATATTAAATACTTTCATAAAAAATGATGGCATCTTCCTCAAATGTTCATGTACACAGCAAGTGTCCTACCTTATCCTTCTGTTGTTTCTCATCCTGATATATGAGCCATTTCTCTCCATCATTGCTGAACGCCACTTTATAAGAACCGACAAACTGCACATGCCCAAAATCTTTGGCTCCTTGGGTGATAATTCCTGTGATTTTGGTGGTAATCAGCAAATCCACCTGGTGATAATGAGAGAGAGAGTTTTATGAAGAAAACAGCAGATGATGCATTTTGGTGCACATATATTACTGTAGAAGTGCATTTTGCGAAGTATATTATAAAATATACCACAAAGCCAGTCATAAGTGTCAGTTTTTCAAAATTGAGATTTATACATCAGCTGAATAAATAAGCTTTCCATAAATGTATTGGTTTGTTAGAACAGGACAATATTTGGCTGAGATACAACTATTTGAAAATCTGTAATCTGAAGGTGCAAAAAGCTCAAAATATAGAGAAAATTGCCTTTAAAGTTGTCCAAATGAAGTTCTTAGATCTGTCGGTCAGTGAATTTATATAATTTATCACAGTTCATATTCTTCATCTCAGAACTGCAAATTAACATAATAAAATTCTGATTTCTTTTCTCAGAACTGACTTTTCTGCACAAATTAATGAATTTATTTCTCAGAATTGCAAGATAAAATGTTGGTTAGCTTTTCCTTTTATTATGTGATGGAAATGGGCTTCTATTGTAAAGCGTGTAGTTATGGTGTCATGAGATCAAAGATAGATTTCAACAGCGGTAAAATAAAATGCCAAAAAGCAAAAAGTAAACCTGCAGCTGTTCGAAAATAGAAACGGGGCATCCAACATCAGGCACTTGCCATGTAGACAGCTCTGCTCATGCCTAAAAGTGTCATTGTAAAGTGGGTTATACCTCTGCAAATGACTAGAAAGGTGTCTGAAGGTAAAACAAATCTCACACCTGCTTTAGTGCTGTCTCTCAACCTGTTATCTGTTTAATACCGCTGGAATTCACTGCCCTTCACGGAGTGATGGACGTCAGACTAAATCACAGCCCTTGTCTGCACTGCAGTTCTCCTCGGAGGACCGGAGTTAATCAGCACCACTGACACCGCAGGAACGTCTTCAGACTGCTGGATTTTGTAAGTCTATTACTTTAGTGGTATTACAGGATTTCAAGGCTGCCGTAATTAACTGCTCTGGAGCTTCTTGTTTTTGCTAAAACAGTCAGTCCTGATTAATGAACTTGGCTTTTATTAAAATAAGCCGTGCCTCATGAAAATAAGATGACATGATGCCTAAAGGCCTGAGAATACAGCTTCTCTAAATTCGCTATAGCCTATGCATTTCTAGTACTATTTTTGCTTAGTTATTTAGGCACAAGTACTCAAATCATTTTGATCATGATCATGTGACTAATTATAATAATTCTAATTATTCAAATAAGTCTATTTTAACCAAGCATTACAAATAATTATTATATACAAATTAATTATACAGCACTACATTGTTTTCAGAACTCTAAAAAAAATGCATTATTTAATACATAATTTAGAGAATTCAAATTTATTAAATATAATGAGAAAATTCATATGTACTTATATATTTGTAATTTCTTTTAATAAATTCTCTATTATAAAAAATATTTAAAATATATAATATATATAAATATAAATAATATATAAAATTTTAGTATCTTTATAATTTTATTTTGAAATTCGTTTACAGAAATATGTCTACTTAGATGGGAAAAACATATTAGTCAGAATAAATATTAAACTTGCAATTTTAAATATTATATAATTTAATGTTTCTGGAAACACCTTATTTTGATAACATTTATGCACTGAAAAAACATTGTTGTAAAAAAATTGCTAGTAAATGCCACATTTATTTGCACAGAATGGCAAATAACGCCCATAGTATTTTTTAAATAGTATTTTCTTGCAAAACTTACTCCAGTAATCTTTGTTTGTATTTACAACTTTGAATAATCATATTTTACAGCGTAGACAATTCATATTAAACAATAATATTTAGGCATATTATTATAATCTACAGCTGTTTTATGAATATTTTTATTTAGTTTCCTGTACTCTGAATAGGACACAACTGTGCAGTCAGTACAGCCTCTGTCTCGCTGTATTATTCTTTCATGAGGACTCGGGTTCTGCTTCCTGACCTAGACCGACGTGAGCAGCATCCACAGCAGCTCTGCAATCTCAGAGGAGCGTTTGAGCGGCCGGCTCGGCTCTGCAAGCATGCAGGTGTAATATAATATATACATTAGCCTGTTCTCTCGGATCCAATTTCCCGATCTCAGTTCAATGGCAGCAGACTCAGCCATTTAATGACATCATGGCTCTCGGGTCTGAGAACAAGCTCAGATTTACAGTCTGTTATAACGGTGAACAACGAGCAGCCTACCGGTTCAGTTAGATTAGTGATGTTTGGTGGTACAGTAGCTGACCTCAGACTGACCTTTGTCGGTGTATACGTAGAAATTAAAGATTATCCTGCAGTGTATTGAATGCATGAGGATGAATGTATTTATGTGGCATAAAAAAATTGTGTATTGAGCAAGGATGATGCCATATGACATTTCCTACCACTTGGAGCCTAAATGATACCATTTGCTGAATTAACTTTTGTGATATGGTATGAACTATTTGGTACCCAATTAATCCTAAAATCACCACAAATATTCTCTGGTTGCCTTATAATACTGTATGTTTTTCACTCTGAACACCATCACTGTTTGACATTTTTACCTCACTTAGAGACTGAACCTGAACAGGAAAATTTCTATAGCTGCACTAAGTTGTGAATATTTAATAAGGCAAGCATTGTTTAGTTCATGAAAAATAACTCAGCATAACATTCAAGCATATTTGGCATTGCATCTTCTGGGCAGAGCTTTTTAACTCAGTATTAATAGTGTTCTTAACTCTGGGATAAAACATGATTTTTTGTGTCCTTTGCAGCACAATCTTATTATCTTTCAAATTGCTGTAAAACACCATACACCATGCTGTATATCTATCTATTTATATATAAATTTATATTATATATAGTCATCAGTGTCACATGACAATTTAGAAATAATTCTGAAAGGCTGATTCCTATTATTATCAATGTTGAAAACATTTACTGCATGTTTTGATGGATAGAACGAAAACATTAAATAGAATTTATTCGAAATAGTATGGAAGCCCATTTCTGCCACTGAATAAAAGGTTATTGCAACTTTTTTCAATTCTGAGAATTGTGAGATACAAAGTCAGAATTGTGAGTTATAAAGTCAGAATTAGGAGATATAAACTTGCAATTCTGCGAACATATTAGTCTTTTTTTCCGCTCAAAATTGGACTTCATAACTCTCAATTGCGAGTTTATATCTCGCAATTCTGAGAAAAAAAGTCAGAATTGTAAGAAAAAAAGTCGCAATAACCTTTTTTATTTTTTATTCAGTGGCAGAAACGGGCTTCCATAAAATAGAAATCATTTATAACACTATAAATGCATATATAGCATAAATACCGACACTTATGACCAATTTAATGTCCTTCCTTAATAAAAGTTCTAATCTCTTTAAAAAAAAACTGAACTACTGTACACGTTTGATATCTGTCTCACCTGCAGCCATTGTGATTGGTCATTATGGGCTGATGTCCATGCGTTGACCTTGCCCTGTTTGTCCAGTCTGGCCTTGGATGGTTCCCAGGAGAACATGTCCATGTTCAGGGTCTGAAACACACTGGAGGATGTGATCTGATAGTCCTGGATGTGTCCGGTCTTCATCCCCATGGGCTCTGAGCATCCTGAAAAATACAATAACAAGACTCAACAAAATTCTAACTCAGGACTGTGTTGGAGAAGAATACTTCACGCTTCAAAACACAGACCTGTGAGCTCACAGCCCAGGAGCTCCATTCGCAGCGTGCAGTGCTTCCTACAGACTTGTGGGTAAATACGGATGTACTGCGCTTCGATTGGTGGACTGAAGGAGTTAGCCGAGGGGGCATTATTATCAGTATTTCCAGTGAATACCTGCAGTAAAATTACATACATATTCCAATTACAAAAATGATTAAAAATATATACCTGTACACTACCTTTCATACATTAAGTTTTTAAATACTTTTATTCAAAAAAATATGAACTAGTTGCCCTAGACTTCAAGAAATTATAATAAATGTTACATATAAGTAATAAAGTAGTTCTCATCCACATTTCTACAAGAAGAAGAGTATGATTGATAAAAATAAAACTGGAAAGGGTGAGTTGGCATGAGAACTTCTTAAGCGGACAGTTTCTTAATTTAAAAAAATCCCCCTCGAGCTTTCTCATCTCATCTGGAACGAACAGCGTGCCCCGTCTTACCATGTCCTCATCCATGTCCTTGACTTTAAACATGCTCCAGGCCTTCCCGTCGTCACTGTATGCCACTTTATATGATTTCACATACTCTGGGCTTCCGATTCTCTTGGCACCCTGTGTTATCAGTCCGGTCACCCTCATCCTCCGCTGCAGATTTATCTGTGAGGGGACAGCACAAAATCGATGGCCTTAGCTCACAAGATGAACGAGTGAAGCCTTGTGGGCTGTGCACTCATAATTTGTCCCTATCAGAAATTGCTATGGAGACAATGACAGCCATGCATCTGGAGAGGGGTTTTGTGGAGGTTACGTGTATATACATATATATATATATGCACACACACATTTTTTAAATCTGACCTCAAACTTTTGAACAATAGTGAATTTTAATTGTTTAATATTAGATTATCATTTTAATTATATAATTCAAACTCACGTCAACATGTACATTTAATAAAACCTTAACTGAAATTTATTTTATACATATTTTATTATTATTTATTTTTTAAATATTTTTTGTAATTGTTTTTTAAATCATTTGTTTTGAATACAGAACAATGACTATAAAAGACAATTATTTAATTTTAATAGCAAATAAATATTTTATATCACGTATGATCAGGCTCAAAATATTACAGTTTGTCCTTTTTGTTTGATTGAATACAAAAATAAAAATGTTAAAATATTAAAAACCAAATCTTTGAACAATTTTTTCTTTTAATAATATTTCAATTATTTAATATTTTGTCAAAATGATAATAACAATAATAATAATAATAATTCTGTTGGTTTAATTATATAATTTAAACTTGTTTCCCTTTATCAAAACATGATCTCAGATACATACATATAAAATCATTATTATTTATTTTTAATAAATGTTTTATTTATTTAATTTGTATTTATTTATTTATTTTAATAATTTCTTTTGGTGTTAGTACTATGACAATATAAAAGCCAATTATTTAATTTAAAAAAAACAAAATCTATGTCATGCTTAATTTTTATTATTATTATTATTTGGGAATCCTTGCCATCTAATCATTTGAAAATCCATGCTGTGGTTGGATCACCACCTGATGTCTAATGCAAACACAAAACCAGCTTTATAAAAGCAGCAGTAAGAACATCTGAGGACTAGACAAACAGGTAGCGCAGTTTTCCAGCAACAAATAGAGGTCTTATTTAAAAGCATATGGACATCAAAGCCATCTTTAATCTCAAAGGCACAAAAATAGAGTCAATGCGCACACAGGACGCCAGCAAAACAAGGCCAGGACGCTGGTGTTGCGTGGGTATAACTGGTGGCAGTGTGCGGTTACCACTTAAGTCATTACAGTGGCTGTGAACGTTTTTTGTACACCCACACTGTTCTTTCTGTGTGTCTTCTAATGAAATCTCACACAGACATGCCTTTAGAAGTCCTAAAATCTCTAATGAGATTTGCCTCCTAGTATAAACTAATTACCGTGGGCTGTTTATGCTTTTCCTTGAAAGCTGTAGCTGTGTTGGAAGGCTGGCACACAGCTCTGAAGTGATGCTAGTAATTTGTTATTTGTTAGTAAGCATTGCTATTACTGTTGCTTGTACTCCACTCATGAATTGATATTCAATTATAACAAAGTGCAAAAGTTTAGTTTTCATTTAATGCAGTCAAAATGTGTCAGGATGACCTGAATCCATGGGTATCGATCACCCTCGGCTGCACTCCAGGCATTGACGAGGCCCTTCTTGTTGAGTCGGGCGAAGTACGGAAACCACTTCTGCAGGCCGAACAGAGCTCGATGTGTGGAGGAAGCTGTTACCTGCTGGTTCGAAATGATCCCTCCTTCCATCCCTAAAGGCCCAGAACATTCTGAGAGGACAGATGTAAGAGAAATCATGTTTCATTCTTGTTTTAAAATACTTAATTGTTTAATACTAATAGACAGTTAAATGGAGAGATTTTGCTCAAGTAACCTGTGCTAATTTCGTTGTGTTGTGACTTGTTTTCGCTTGGTGTTGCGCAGATTTCATTATTTTGTGCTAATTTCGCTGTGTTGCGATTTACTTCCATTGTATTGCACAGATTTCCTTATGTTGTGCTAATTTTGTTGTGTTGCGACTCGTTTCTGCTGTTGTGCAGATTTCCTTATGTTGTGGAAATTTCGCCTTGTTGCGACTTGTTTCTATTGTGTTGTGGAGATTTCATTGTACTGTGCTTATTTAGTTGTGTTGTGACTTGTTTCTGTTGTGTTGCGCAGATTTCATATTATGCTAATTTCACCTTGTTGCGACTTGTTTCCATTTTGTTGTGGAGATTTTATTGTGTTGTGCTAATTTTGTCCTGTTACACATTTGTACTTACATACACCATTCTGAGGGGTGTTACATGTGTGAAGTTACAGAAATATTACAGCTGTAGATACTATGTACCGGTGTGTACTTACACTGTGGTTGGTTACATACTACATACACATCTAGTTACTATGGAAGTACACAGGTATTAGGGTCACTTAATATAAAGTGGGACCATTTTACTTGTTGTTATATCAGCATATTGAGTTAAACTATTAAAAAATTTGAAATGTTTTCTTTAAGAAAAGTATGTAAACTTACATTTTTTAAATATTTCTATTTCTATTCTATATATTCCTATTTCATTTAACATTTATTTCAAGTAACAAAAATGCTTTTTCAGTTTTAGTTAATCACAGTATAAATCCCCCATTGGATTGCATATGCCACCTTTAAAAGATTTCAAATATATTTAAAAAATATATGTAAAAACTTAAAAAAGTTATGCAATAATTGATTTAAATCAAAGTCATATAATTTGCCTGTATCCTGAACTGTAAAAGTTATTATTTCTTTCAAATATAAGGTTAATTTTTAAACAAACTGAACAAGCAAAGTAATTAAGCAATTCAAAGTAATACCACAAACGCAGTGTTCTTTGGTCTCGAGTGACAATATGATAACATTGTTCTTGCTCTCGCTGGTTCCCGCCACAGACACCGTATCGACCCCTGAAAAGCCATCTTTCTCTGTTTTGTCCTCAAAAACATCCGGCAGGTCTGGTGTTTTGGATGCAATGTCCTTGGATTCATCGATGGATATGGTGTCCTTGCTCTCACACACAGAGATGCTGTCTTCACTCTCGAAGCCTAAGATGTCCTCCCTAGGGTCATTGCTGTCATCGGTTCGTCCACCTGCGGAGATGGCGCCCGCTCGCTGGTGCTCCGGGGAGAACATTAACGGAGTACTTGAACTATCTCCACCGAACGATCGCACAGACTGGGGAGATTCAAAAAGGAGCCGCAGGCTGCTCAGGCTTGCCCGTAGGGAGCTTCTGCTGCTGTGTTTGGACAGCATGATTGCAAATCAAACCTTTTTGAGGGGTGTAACTTTATATACGCTCCTCAGAGCCATGTAAGTAAGAAAGCATGACAGTAATCTTCAACTAATTCAATTAAATGTTCATAGATGTGCTAAGCTACAGCTGGGGCCTTCTTGTTTTGAATCAGCACAAAAATCCCAGCAAACAAGTCATATTGGTATCTCTCGAGCATACCGGCACATTTTCTGGAGACTGAAAGTCTAGGATATATTGCACGGATAAAAATAAGCAAAAAAGAATCAGTTATTAAAATTATGGAAATGACACAAGTGATGTGGTTCCCTACTCAATGTCATATTGGCCTCATTCACTCAGATTCTCACAAAAAAGCTGTCGAAGGCAGATGGCTCCCATCCCCATGCCAATACGCTCTAAATTTTAGTGTGAGTTTGCTCAAGAAATGCCGTGGTTTGATAGTGTTTAAGCACATGTGTTTAATCAAATGTGGTGATAGATTCGATTCACACTTACTGTACTGACAGTTCCGCCCCATGTATTCACCGGGACACTGGCAGGTGTAGTTTGCTTGCAGGTCTGTGCAGCTGCCTCCATTTTTACATGGATTTTTCTCACACTCATTAACATCTGAAAAAGATGAGCAGATATTCACAGACACAAAGGGAAATTATTAAAAGCGACAACCTGGAAAAAGCTTCAAAAAGGTTAAGTATTGTTTCTCATTATGGTTGTTTTTATACAGTTTTATACAGTTCTTGTTAAATTGCTTCAGATTTAGACACAAATGTTGAAAGAACTGAAAGAGTAAAAAGCTATAACATGAACAGTAGCTCTGTTTGTGCATGGAAGAAATTTTGGAGTTCATACTAAGATCTTGAACTTTTGATTGCAGACTTATCTTGATAAACACAGTCCTGAGATCTCTTCTGAAAATGCTCTTCATTATTGTAAGATTACTACAGTGTAAAAAATAATTTGAAGAACATTTTAGAGTAAAATACAATTTCAAATTCAAACTTGGCATTTCTTTGTAATCATATGTGACATCTACTAGCAATTAAGTGAAAAGGGTACATCCTAAAGCCGTATTTTTTGCATATACTAAATACTCGCTGACTGAAGACTTCAATATTGAATATCAACTTTGTCTCAGATGTTTTTCCTTAAATTTTTTAGATGGTGATACAATAGCACCTATATATGATGAGAGATTTCTGAGGTCAATTTGAGACTTTTGACTGCAGAATTATCTTTACAAAGCTCTAATCACATATTAAGGCGTTGCTGAGATCTCTTCTGAAAGATCACTTCTTTAGGAATCAAAAACTTTTTCTGGAAATAGCAAAGAGAAAATGCCATCTCAGACCGGGACACACCAAGCCGACGATCGGCCATTTGGTCTCATCGGGCCAACGGCAAGCGACAGTCGGGCTTGTCGGTTTGGTGTGTTCCACTCGTCGGCTTTCGTCGGGCCGATTCAGCATGTTGAATCGGCGTTGGGGCCGTCGGGGAAAGTGAGAATTCTGATTGGATGCCTAGTTTCGCAAATCAGTCAGGGCCGGAGAATTCAGGGGAAAGTGATAAAAATGTGTCAGTAAATGAAGATGGCACAAACATAAGACTGTTCTAATGTTACGTGATATTACCAAAGAGAATACCCAGAGCCAACGGCTCTGAGAATACCCAAGACGTCACTTATGTAGTTTTGAATGGGAGAAAATGCACCGTTCAACATGGCTGATCAATCACAATCTCCCTGTGCAATCCCCTTCTGAATAAATTAGTCAATCGCTGATTTGCAAAGTCAGCGCATCAACGTTATTTGAGCAAAAGAAACAACATTTAGAAACAACAGCTTTTTTGGCTTGGTGTGTCTTCAGGATTTCTACTGCAAAATTCCACGTTTAATCTAGCACGTTAGCCTACTTGCTGTTTCTTTATAATTATCTGTAAAAAAAAAAGTATAAATCCTACACCCAAATTCTCCTGGCCTCTGAGATATTAAAGAGCATTTTTTAAACATATTAAACCCAAAGATCACCATTGGGTGGATGTTTAGTCATCATTTTTCATATCCACCTTAAATCACTTTGAACAAAAGTAATTATTTTTCATTTTGGTGAATTGGTATGATTTGAGTCGTATGGAAATATACACATTTTAAGATAAAATCAAAGCATAAAGGTTTACCCCTAAACCGAACACTTCATGGAACGTAAGCAGAACAAATGAGAGCATACAATTTCATAAGATATGACTGCCAAAGTGTAATTGTAATGAGAGTATGTTGTTCATCAAGCAGGCATTGTAACAGATTGACTTCTGGTAGCAGAGCTCATGGTGTCCTATCTCAGATCTCTACCTCTCTCTTTGATTTTTAAGCAGAATAAAAAGGAACTCGAGAGACTTGTTACAGACAGCAAGCCATGGGGTCGCCCGAGCAGAAACTCAGGGATCTGCAAGGTGGAGCACAGGCTCAGCTGTATCAGGTATCTGGAAGAGATAAACCACCTTTGGGTTTACCACAACAGAAGAGTATCTAGAGCTTAAACAGAGTCACCTCATGAGCACTGAAAGCATGGATGAACACAACAAATATGGGATTGAAGGATCTGATGTTAGATTGCACTGATCCTCTCCTGGGGTGGTGTTCAGAAAAAGATAAAGTAACAAGACTTTGTTGTCTGGCAGAAATTATATGCCAAAGAACTGGATTTGCAATTTCAAAACCAGACTTTCATTTTTCTGAGGTAAATGTGAGTGGGTCTTGCTCATGTGAAAACTGTTGTCACAATGCTTAGTGTTATGGAAGGTTTCCAGTGCTTTCCTGCAAAGGCTTTCTGAGTAGTTTTAAAATGTTGCTATGCGGTTGCTATACTAGCCTAAATCGGTCTCATATTGTGGTCCACACACTCATTTGATGTAGCAACAGTTTTTACAATCTATTGAACACGTACACAAATATACAAACTGAAACAGTGTTTTCTTGTAAATCTTATTCCAATAATCTTTGAAAAAAAAAAAAATGGTTTAGTTTCAGAGTAAATCTACAGGATTTTAAAATGCAAGGATGCATTAAACATATCAAAAGTGACAGTGTAGACATTTATAATGCTACACAATATTTCTGCCAAAAAAATGGTGCTCCTTTGTACTTTTCCTAAAATATTAATTATCCAGAATTAAAAATACATTTTTTTTTATCATAGTTTCCACAAAACAAATATTAAGAAAGCTAATTTCAACACTGATAATAAGAAATGCTTCTTGAACCGCAAATCATGATTTCTGAAGGAACATGTGACACTGGAAACACACACACACACAAAAAATTACAACTGAAAGCAGTTCTTTGTACTTGTAATTTTGATAAAAAATTAATAAATGCAGCCTTGGTGAGCAGAAGAGACTGGCTTTGTTGTAACTCTTTTATTTTAGATAAGAAACAAAAATACTGATATGACCCCCAGAACAAAGCATTGTTTTTTATGTTGCCGCATTCAGTGAGGAGCGACCACTGGCATTCAGCTTCATGCTAGTCATGTGCATCCGAACACCGCTGTCAGTTGCGATAGAACGAACTCGTCCTGATTGGTGGGATTCCCTCCGTGGGGTCAAAGTCCAGCTAGTCAAGCAAGTAAATTGGTGTGAGGAACAGAGGGGGGTTGGTCAGCTGTCACGCTGGATTTGTGGTACTGGATGCTTCTTCCATAGTAAAACACAGAGCCTATGACCTAATAAATGATGCTCGAGTTCCTTTTGGTTGCCTCTTCTTCTGATCAGAGCATATCTGGGGAATGATTTCCATGCAGTTATTAAATGCATGCTGATTCCAGGATTTCGTTTCTTAAAGAAACGCAAATTTAGTGTGCCGAGTTGTGCCAAGACAACTAGGTTAATGAAGTCAGTGGTGCTTCACACAGTATGATCAGTCAGTCAGCACCAGCGGCGGATCCTGGCATAGTTGATATAGATGGGGACGGCAGCACTCCCTGAGGTGGCATGTACTTCACTTCTTTATGCTCTTCCACAATACTTTCACCAGATTGCACCAGCTCTCCTGTGAACCTCTTATTGAAAATGAATTGTGATCTAGCGGGTAACTTTTTCAGAGCAGCTCCCTGTGCTATAATTTTCATTCCCTCTTCTGCTGCTCTCTATCTGTCTGCTAGTGGTAAACGTCACCAACATGGCATACATGAGCAGTTTTTCTTGGTCTATAAAAATAAATAAATAAAAAAAGAAAACGAAAATATACTGTCTTTTTTCCATTTAGAGTTTTGTTTTAATTTAATGTTTACTTAAAAATTTTTTTTAAATAATATATTTAATATAATTTTAATTTAATTTAATTTTTAGTTTCATAATTTTTATGTAATAATTTTAAGCATTTTTATTAGAAATTCTAATTCTTTTTTCCTTTTCTAACAAATCACTTTTGCTTTTCATGGTAAAAGCCACTGACACACATAATTAAGTTTTCTAAAATTAATTTGTGTCTTATTCTTTATTTTTTTAATTTAAAATGATTTAAATTGATTGTTAATTTCCTTTTTTCCCTTACTAACAAATTACTTCAAATTGTAATTGCTGCAAATGCAAATGTAAAAAAAGAAGAAAAAAAAGTTTATTTTTCCCCTTTAGGAACTAGAGTCACATGATATCACATATGTTTTTTATTATTTATATATATTTTTAATTTAATTCAATTTAATTTTTACGTTTAAATGTTTACAAATGAAAATATAAAATTTAATTTTAAATATATACATTTAGAAATCCAGAAATGTTTTTATTTAATTGAACTGAATTGAAAATTAATTTAATAATGATATGATTATTTCTTTTTTCACTGATTTTTATTTTATTAAAAACATTTATTTTTTCACTTTCTTGGTGGAGCTCTAGCCATTTGACATCACATATTATTTTCATTTATAGTTTACATTTAATATAATATCAGTTTAGTTATTTTTATCTTTATTTAATTCTCTTTTTTTAATCTTTTTCCACAAACCTTCCAAAAAAAAAGTTTTTGTTTTGTTTTTTAATACATGTCACACTCAGCTAAACATTCTAGATGAGGTCATACGCTGTGAAGTCTAATAATTATGACAAAAACTGAGCAGGTCATGGGGCCCAGTGCAGATAATGAGACTGAATGTCATTCTCCAAAAATCCGACCAAAAGAAATCTGAGATTTCTAAGGCCGCTGCTCAGTCTTTTCCAGCCCCCTGCTACTAATCGAGCCGCTGTGTCTTATCTTAGCTTACTTTCACTCCGGCATTAATTATAGACCACGCTTAGAAGTCAATTCAGGAGACAGTGCAAATTAAGGTCACGGATGCACATGTGTAATGTGTATTACGCAGTGCAGAACAGAGCTAAATATTCTTTCTCCCAATCCATGAATAATGCACGCTGTGTGAGGTAACCACAGAAACAAGAGAGTCAGGACAAAAACAAAACAAATGAAAACCAGCTCTGACAGCAAACAGATAAAAAATAGCTCTTTGTTAATTATGTTCCTGTCACTTTGCTAAGTGTTCTGGCACAATATTCTGTAGAAGTTTTTTTTAGACAAACTTTGGCAGAAAAACACTGATATTCACATTAGTGTGCATTGTGTTTCTACACTATAGTGAAACTAAATCCATAAAATACAAGCAAGTGAGCTATCTTGACATGTTCTTCCATCACTGTGGCAGAAGCCACTTCTCATGTGGACAATAGTTTCATTCAGTATGTATAATTAAACTAGATGTATTATTATTCCAACCCAGTCTCATGGCTAATTCGTACAAATTCATACGACCTCACTCGTACGTATTTTATGAGTTGCCAATTCGTATGAATTTGTACGAATGACCTAACCCCGCCCCTATACCTACTTATCAGTGAGGTTTAGACAAATCGTACAAAATCGTACGAGTGAGGCCGTACGAATTTGTACGGATTAGCATGAATTTTTCCACCTTGTACAGATACTTACGAATTGGTCGCAAGACTGTTGGTTATTCTAGTAGCTGTTAAGTTGTGAGAACAATGAAAATTAAACATACATGTGTTTGTATTGTTTTAAGTTGCACTATATTCTCTAAATGTATTTTTGAACCCAATGCTGTATATGTGTATAGTATTTATATGTATATGTTTATAGATTGTTTATATTTTCAGATATTTTTAAATAATCCAAATTTTCTTAGGTTTTTATGAATTTAGTCATTTAAAATACTGGGAACAAAAATTCTATTATACTGCATGTATAAGAGAAATAAGTTATGTTTATTAAACATATTTATGTATAATATAAAATATAAGAATATAAATATATAAATGTATGTGTGCGTATTTATATACACTCACCTAAAGGATTATTAGGAACACCATACTAATACGGTGTTTGACCCCCTTTCACCTTCAGAACTGCCTTAATTCTACGTGGCATTGATTCAACAAGGTGCTGAAAGCATTCTTTAGAAATGTTGGCCCAT
>JAUCMR010000085.1:233305-268424 GCA_032357425.1 Enteromius argenteus
TGTGATTGGTTGATTAGATAATTGCATTAATGAGAAATTGAACAGGTGTTCCTAATAATCCTTTAGGTGAGTGTATACTTAATGTATATGCACAGTACACACACACATATTACGTAAACAAAAACTTTTATTTTGGTGTCACTGGATATAAAAGGTATGTACATTATATGTAGATAATAACAACAAATTATTATTAGAATAATAAAAAATAATAACAACAAACATTAAAATAATCAAAAAAGTTATATTATTTTATCTAATATCATTAATTGTGTTGTGTGTATATATAATATTATGATTGAAAGTAAATATATAAATCATAAATTTAAAATGTTAAATTTTTTGTTTTTTAAAAAATTACTTTAAAGTGTGTGTGTGTGTGTTGTGTGTGTGTGCATGTGCGTGTGTACAGAATTTAATGATGTAAAATAAAAATAAAAATTTCATATACACACTTAAGTTTTCTTATAATTAAAATATTGAAATAAATGTCTCTAAAAATGTTTCTTACTGTGTTGGCAGTGGACACCATCGAAGCCAAGCGGACATCTGCACAAATAGCCGACAAAAGTGTCTCCACGGTAGGTCTCACTGAGTTCACACACCCCTCCGTTGTGACAGGGGTTCGGGTGGCAGGACCCTGAATGACAGAAACACACAGTATCTGAAATCTGCAGGCTTCATTTGAAGTGCTATTTGAAATCCTACTAAAGTTTCTTGCAAGTTGATGTGTAAGTGACCTTGATGCTCAGTGCACTTGATGACATGCTCTTTCCCCACACTGTCATTATTATTTCATGTTTTTCAGCTCAGCCTGAATATCACACTAAATACTGCATTAGCCATAAAGACGACTCCAGAAAGTGTGAGTTTCTAATGAACGCTAAGCAGATGTTTAAATATGAATTAACTAGTGAATGGAAATCGAGGCTGACATCATTTATGTTCACGGCTCATAAGCCGAACATGAGCCATCTGTTTAATATGCCATTCATATCTAGAGTCTCAATGAGCAAAGCGCTCTTGAACCTTTCTTAAAATGAGGAATACAGGCCATCAAAACAGGCTACAAATAAACAAACTCACCAATAACAGATTGCTCTTCCCAGCCCGATGCTGCTGAAAAAGCAGAATGCACAATTTGTGAGATTCTGACGTATTTTATCAGCGCTATTAAAAATAAAGATTCCAATTAGATGAAACAGTAGAATCTTCTACAGCTATATTACAAACGTTATATTATTTATATCTTTAAAAAACATCATTTCCTACACTCATTTTTACAGAGGAAAAAATTAAAATTGCAAAGATAAAAACATGTTATTCACTCCTAAGAGGAAATAATGAAAAATATAAAACACTAAATATAAACAATACCACTAGCAACACTTTCATAAAGATTTTTTCCAGCTGATGAATGATAAAAACACTGACAGCCAATCAGAATCCACCTTTAAAGAGCTTGAGCATTTAAAGCACAACAGGGTGTTATTGTGTGTTATGATAAAATCATTATTGTGGTTTTAGTGATCTTTAAATGTAACATTCTTGGTGTAAATGTGTGAAGTTAGCTTATCATATGTTTTATATGTTGCATACTACTATATGAAATTATTAGGTAAAATATAAAATGCAAGTAAAAACTATAGCTATATCACTTATGGTGAAAAGACATTCAGTTACATTTGACACATTACACATGATTATATGTAATAATAATATATGTATCGATTTTTTGTTATATAATGCACATTAATGGTTTGTGTTAAATGCTCTATATTTACAAGCCAAAACTCTAAAGAATATACGGTTACACTTTATTTTACACTTTAGACATTCTTCTAACTAGAATTAACTTTGTAACTACAAGTCAACTACATGTCAACTAATTGTCATTAATTTGTCACTACATGTCTACTAACTCTCATTGTACACTGTTAGGGTAGGTGCAGGGTTAGTTGAATAAGTTGACATATACTTGCAAAGTTTCTGATAGTCAGTATGTCGTGGACCCATCAATATAAAGTTTTAGAAGATATTAAGAAGACAGTCTACTCTAATGACTGCTAGTTGACATGTAGTTGCAAAATGACTTACTGTTAGTAGAATGTTCAAAGTGGACTATCAAAATAAAGTGTTACCGAATATGCACTGTCTATATTTAATTTAGTATTTATTCTAACTTATACTAAGTCTCTTTATTGGTGTCTACAGTTCTGTGAAGGACATTTAACATCCCTGTAAACCATTTCAGTCCACAAAAAGTTCTTTAGTAGAACAATTGCTTCCGATTATCACAATATTTTACACACTAAGTCTTTATGGCTTTTAAGAACTGTTTACAGAAAGGTTCTTTAGGGAAATAAAATAGTTATTTCTATTGCATACAAAAACCTCCATTTGGAACCTTTATTTTAAGGGTGGATGGCATGCCAAACCTAATCTCCAAAAACCCATAACTCAATATGATTCTTGATAAGGATTCTTTGCTGAATTTAAGAATCTTTGGAGAAGCTTTACATGTAAGCTCATGAAAGATATGTAGTTATGAAGAATACAATGAAACAGAAGAACCATTTTTGGTTCCCCAATGAACCTTTTAGTGAAGCGTTATTGTGAACCTTTTGTCCAGGAGAAAGGTTTTGTTGATGTTATGTGTAGGTTCTTCATGGAACCATAGATGCATAGGCATACTCTTAATAAAGCTCAACTCAGATAAACATACTGTATCACTCCATTCATTTTAAATCACAAGAAATAAAATTCTCAAATGGTTCCTTAAATCCACACTCACAAGCAACATTTTCATCAGCTGGTGTACCGGGACAGTCAGCATCATTCTCACATGGAACCGGTTCACATACTTCACCTACAAAACATGAAGAAATATAAACAGGAAATGAGCAGATCTTCTTTCCCAAAGACAAGTCACCTCTAAGGTTTGGAAAAAGTATGTTGCAGAATGATGCACGAGAGTTTGTGATGCTATATCCACAGCCACACAGTCATTTCGGTCTGAATTATTAAGCCACAGGAATCTGGAGAGGAACTTTGAGTGTTTACACAGGTGTCCATGTCGGCCAAACTTTGCCGACTCTTAAAGATGCGGCGCAGATGTTTGGCGATGACAGAATGCCAGTGCTTCAGAAGTGTGTAAGGTTAAGTGAGGTGGAAGATTAGAGAAAATCTTTTGTGTTAGGGAAGAAACACGGCTGATGGAGCTGTCTTGTTTCACACTGATCTGACTCAACCTGAGGGCATGAAACTCACAGTGGATTATAGCAGTGCGCTATGCGCTGCCTTGTGCTTTCCAGTACAATGAATTTCACACTGCCATCATATTTGTTGTGTTACTTGCATTGATACAAAAACACTGGCACTGGAAACTTGTGGCAATTTGATTATGAATAACACAGTGAATCAGGAAGGAAACTAATGAGGTATAAAGTACTGAGTATCAATCAATTAATCAAACATAATTTATAAAGCACTTTAAAAACACTGAAGTGGGCCAAAGTGCTGTACAGAAAAATAAAATAGAATAAGATTTTAAAATAAGACAAAATACAGCTAAAACACAGTAAGAGACCATAGAAAGCTAAAATAAATAAAAAAAATATCAACATCAGGTGTCAAAGGCCAAGGTAAAAAGACTCATTAAAGACCTTTATAATGTTTATAATGTTTCTTTTTTAAATAAATGCTGTTCATTTGAATATTCTATTCATCAAAGTTCCTAAAGTTGTATCAAATGTATCAGTTCCCACAAAATATTAAGCAACAAAACTCACATTGACACAACAATAAGAAATGCTTGAGCAGCATATAAGAATGACATTCTGAAGGATCATGTGACAGTGAAGACTGGATTAAAGATGCTGAAAATTTAGCTTTGCATCACAGGAATAAATTGGAATATATATATATATATATATATTTAAATAGAGTAATTTTAATTTCTAATATAGAATAGCTGTGGAACTATAATTACAGTTTTTGCAAGCATAACAATAATTATAATCATTGTAATAAATTACTGGCAAAAACAACAGGTTTGCAAATAAATAAGCTCTACTGAGTAATGTCACAACATAACAACGCTAACCCATGCAGGTGATTTCTAATGAAACTCAGTGACAGTCCAAACTGAGTCATTCTATGGAAAGGTCAGCCAGAGATGCACAGTATGACATTTAACATGATCACATTGGGCTCGGCTATTAAAAACACAAGATGTTTCAGTCTCGCAGATGATAAGAGTGTTTAGATGACTATTTATTGTGCAGATGACCTCTGGATCACCTTAAAGTAGAACCAAACAAATATCCCAGCTCATAACAGCTCTGTAACATGCACACAGGCGCTTTACTATTTATTGCCATCTTTAATGTGTCAAGCAGCTGTGCTTGCATTAATGTCATATTTAATAGAGGGCGCTGATAAAATCATATGCCCGAAATAACCCGACACCTCATTATCATCTCCCTCATGAATTATATCTGAGGACGTTTGAATAAAAAACACTGAAGTGATGCTGCAGATGTCCGAGCTTGTGGAGAAACGCACCAAACGTTGCCTGGAAGTTCTGATGCGTGTTATAAACTTGGTTCTGTGCAAATGCGAGGTGTATGTTAAACATACAAGAGTTGCGTTCCGTGAACTCACCCGCGGATGTCGGATGTGGGATGGACGCGCCAATGCGGACGACCAGGAACAAAAATAAAGGCACCATCGCGTGGAAACTTGTGTGTGTTCGCTGGTTCTTCTGTGCAGCCTCAATGCGTCCCGTGTTTCAGCTGCGACGCAGATCTAATGGCAGAGAGACTCGCAGTGAGGATGTCCGGTGATGCTGTGACTCCGAGCAGTGATGCTGCTGCTGCTGCTGCTGCTTCTTACTGCAGTGATGAAGATGATGATGGAGACTCGACACTGGCAGGATTCACAGCATCGTTGCAGACGCACCCACTAATCCCTTCATCCTCAGAAAAACACAACTTTCATTTTGTAGAGTGCGTTGAAATGTTGCTACTTGTAAACCAACAAAAGAAATTAAACCAAAAAAAAAATGAATAGAAACAGGGGCCCTTTTTCATTTGACTTTCTATATCCCTGACTGCCACGTGCAAATGTAAAATGTTTTAATGTCTCATAAACACACGATAATGTCGCATCTTTCTTTTTACGATTGGGCTACCTGAAAAAAAAATCGTCTTCAATCGTATATAATCATGGTTTTCCCCATGGGTGCGCTTAATAATTATAAAAAAGGTTTATTTATTAAACATATGTTATAGCTACCACTTCATATAGGGTACTCATATATTTACAGATTACATGATAATGACTTAAAAGTTGTGTGTGTGTCTGTCGCCCTCTGTAGGCCCAAAAGAGTAACGTTAACTTACAGAATTCGACAATGATTTTCATTCATTCCTCGAATTAATTTATCATTTTAACCTGATTAGCGTGCGTATTTCGCATAGATTGCTTTTAATATTTCTAATACCGATAAAATATTCAGTTAAAATCATATTTTTCTACAGCTAGACTGTTACCTCAGTACTGTAAATATGTGGTATTTCGCATAAATTGTATCTGTACTAAGTAAAACGAATATTCTGATTATCCGTGTATATTTATATTAATCCTAAAACGTATGAACTTGTTATAAAACCGAGAAAATTGTTCCTATAAAACAGTTTCCATAGTTATGCTTTTTTTTTTTTTAACCTCAGTACTGCCATCGCTGCCTTAAAAAAAGAAACATGTCGATCATTTTTATGATGATTTGGCTGTAGAATAACTTTAGATGACTATTTGGCAGAAACTTGTTACCATGGCAGTTTTTTGTGACTCGGCACAAAACGGGCACGCGCCTTAATGCAGTCAGGAGCGCGACGGGCGGGCTCACGCTAGGTGGGAGTGTTTTGAGGGGCGCAAGGGCTGCGCGAGACTTCACAACACAACTCTCAACATGAAACTAGCCAAAGTGAGTGAAACAAAAGTAACGCAAAGCTTCCTTAACATCATCTTTAACATCTCTTCCCAACTATTTAACACTCCCGCCTCACTGTAAATAAGCCTAAGCGCTCAACTAACCTCAAACGCTGGACTTTTGTGGTGTCAAACTTGGCCAGAACCAAACTAAGCTAACGAGCTAACGCACATAGCCGTCATTTGTATGCAGATTTAACTCTATTCTGTTTTTGTTTACTCTTGTTCTAGGCAAAAATGCAGTTCCTCCTAATAGATCTGATGTTTATTCCCAGAAAAATAAGATCGTGTTGTGATTACAAAGGCAACAATGCGCTAGCGTCATGTGTAAACAATGATACTTCTAAAAGGCATATCACAGTATTTTGAGTTTTTCTAACTGTTCGTCCTTGTTTTCCGATTAGGAGAAAAGCAAACAATGAAGACCTGAAGCTCTCTCTTGTGTTAGACCCAGACCACCACAGTGAATTAGAGAAAACTCTCCTAATTGAAGGTGTAGTTGTGGGTTTCAGGAGGGGAAACCCTCCTGAACACTGTCAGCTTTCATTGTCAACTTCCTAGGGTGACAATGATGGCAACCCATGGTGGCAGTGAGGAGTCTGATCCCTTTTCGGTGGTGACCCGGATGGCTGGGACAGGAGGAGACGGGACCACGCATTTGCCAGCCTGTCGTGGTCAGGGGATACAGATCTCGGACCTGGGCTCAGCTTTGTCCATCCATACCACGGTTTTACCACCTAAACAGCCTCCTGGGGTCACATATTCTGTATTTGGAAAGGATCCGAGACCCGGAACGGTCATGTTTGCCTCAAAGGCAGGTGGTATTAGTGCTGGACATGTTATATTGGGGTCTTTTTCAGGAGTTGGGAGGGGGATGTCAGATCCTCCACATGAAGGCGCTGTTGGTCAGATACCATCCTCATCGCTGAGTCCTGAGGTGTGCCTGGCGGTTCCTTCATTTTATCCGCTGGGCATCGTTGAAGAAGGTGATGCTCTGGATGTGCAGGAAATTGGGGAGGATGAGGAAGTTGTTTTAACCCTCACCGCGCCTCCTACTAATCAGTGAGTCATGTTATATGACATTATGCATCCCATGAGTGTTTAAAGGGATAGTTCACCCAAAAATGGCTAAAATATTAGCCTCATGCCATCTAAGATATAGATGAGTTCATCAGAACAGATTTGGAGAAGTTGAGCATTGCACTCACCAAAAGATCTTCTGTAGAAAGTGAAAAAGTGAAAGTAAAGTGACTTGTGGCCAGGAATGGTGACCCATACTTCAGAGTTTGTGCTCTGCATTTAACCCATCCAAAGTGCACACACACACACACACCATGAACACACACCCGGCAGCCAGTTGGTGCCCGGGGAGCAGTTGGGGGTTCTGTGCCTTGCTCAAGGGTCTCACCAGAATGGCTGTAGTGAATGGGTGCCGTCAGAATTAGAGTCCAAAAGGTTGATAAAAACATCACAGTAATCTACAAGTAATCCAGTTGAAGTATTCCTTTTTGATTTATGATAAAACTAAAAGATTTGTAATACAGTCTGTAACTCGACAGGTGGTATCATGGGAAGCTGGACCGGATGATCGCAGAGGAGCGCTTGCTTCAGGCCAGGACAGCTGGCAGCTACCTTATCAGGGAGAGTGACCGCCGACCCGGCTCATTTGTGTTGTCTTTCTTTAGCATGACCAACACAGTCAGCCATTTCAGGTATTTGTTTGTCTGTTATCTTTCTTTGCAGCTTCAGAAAGAAACCATGTCTGTCAATTGAACTAATCACTAATGATCATGGCACATCTTTATTTGCAATGTGCTCACATTTTAATCTGGAAGGTTTGTACCTAGATAATAAGATATATCTGTTACCTGAGTAATGAGTGTTTGCAGGATCATCGCCATGTGTGGAGACTATTACATTGGAGGCCGTCGTTTTTCCTCTCTGTCGGATCTGATCGGTTATTACAGTTACGAGTCCTGTCTGCTGAAAGGAGAGAAGTTGATATCACCAGTCGCCCCTCCAGAGGTATACATTCAGTATAAACATTTTTTGTAGTATTTATTGACAGAAAAATTAAGTTATTTTCACAATAAAATCAATGCTTTGTTTTATAAGCCTGTTGAAGACCGCAGGAGGGTGCGAGCGATTCTACCGTACACCAAAGTGCCTGAAACTGACGAGATCAGGTCATTTGATTTTATTATTTTCAAATATATATCAAATATATAATATAGTGCTGTCAAACAATCAAGCACACTCAAAATAAAAGTTTTTGTTTACATAATATATGTGTGTGTGCTAATTTGTGAAAAATAAAGTTTATATATTAAATATATTTATTAATAATATGGATTATATGTAAAAATATATATAAACTAGTGCTGTCAAATGATTAATCACAAATAATCACATTCAAAATAAAATGTTTTTGTGTTCATATGTGTGTGTACTGAGTATATTTATGATGTGTGTGTGTGTGTGTATATATATATATATATATGTATATATATGCATGCATGTATATATTTCAGAAACATTTTATGTTTATATATTAAAACATTTATATATAATATAAATTATATGAATATAAATATATTCTGTATGTGTGTATATACATTATAAATATACAAAGTACACACATATATATTATGTAAACAAAAACTTTTATTTTGGATGCAGGTCATCGTGAAGAATCGTTTGACAGCACTGATAAAGACATGTATATATTTAAAAAATATTTCCATGTATTCACAAGCATGTGTGTCTATTTATATATACATAATATACACAGAACACACACATATTATGTGCGCACAATTTTTTTTGGGGGGGTGTGATGAATCGCAATTACTCGTTTGACAGCACTAATATAATATAACGTTTGGGGTCAGAAAGTTTTAAGCAATGAATGCTTTTATTCAGCAAGGACTCTTAGTATTAATCAAAAGTGACAGTATAGAGATTTGTAATGTAATAAAAAAAATTGTAAAAAGATTTATGGTTCAAATTAATGTTCTTCTGAACTCCATTCATAAAAGAAAAAAACAGTTTGTCATTGTTTCCACAAAAATATTAGCACAGACCACCTGTTGTTTTTTTCTGTTGATGTTAAGCATATGAAATGTTTCTTAACTTACATACACTGAAGACTGGAGTAATGTTGCTGGAAATTCAGCTTTGTCGTCATAGGAATAAATGTCATTTTAAGTTATGTCTAGAAAGTTTACTTAATTCGACTTCTTGTGCTCACAGTTTCTTCAAAGGCGACACATTTATAGTTCATAATGAACTGGAGGACGGCTGGTTGTGGGTGACGAATGTCCGAACAGATGAGCAGGGTCTAATAGTCCAAGACCTGGTGAAGGAAGTGGTAAGTATAAACACTGTTTAGAATAAAAGTAAAAATATGTCCATAACTTGATGAATATGTATAAATACAGTGTTATGACAGGGTGTCCTATATTGACACATTCACAGGGGCGTGAAGAAGACCCACATGAGGGGAAAGCGTGAGTTTGATTATTTTGCTTTAATTCCTTGTTGAGTGGTGTTAGTTTCCACTAGTAATACAAAGTGTATACTGCATAAAATTAATAGAAAAATGTGATTAAATTCATGCCCGATCTGCTCAACATCTTTTTTAGCTGGTTTCATGGCAAGATCAACAAGAAAGAGGCTTACAACCTACTGATGACAGGTCAGAAAAATGTTAAAGAGCAATAAACCATTAAGGGTTACACCTGCTTAACTCCTGTAATCGCTCTCCCCAGTTGGGCAGGTGGGCAGTTTTTTAGTGCGCCCATCTGACAGCACACCTGGAGACTATTCGCTGTACTTCCGCAACACTGAGGCCATCCGGCGCTTCAAAATCAGCCCCACACCTAGCAACCAGTTTATGATGGGAGGCCGTTACTACAACAGGTAAATGCGATTTGGGAGCATTTTATGGTTTTTGGAATGTATAAAATTGATCATGACTCATATTGCTTGTGTTTTCTTGTTTTTGTTTGTACAGTATTGATGACATCATTGAACACTACAGGAAGGAACAGATAGTTGAGGGCCACAACCTTAAAGATGCTTTATCTGTGCAAGTATGTGCTAAAAAACGTTTTTAGAACTTTTTTTCTTTTATTGTTATTATGTGAATGATTTGAAATGTGTGGTTTCATCAGCACCAGGAGCAGGTGCTTACTGACACCATCGAAGGCAAAGAAATCTACAACACCATCCGTAGAAAGACCAAGGACGCTTTCTATAAAAACATTGTGAAGAAAGGATATGTCCTGTTCAATAAAGGTATTGCCAGCATTTCAGTGTAGTTTTACATTGAAGGCATTATCAAAATCATTTTACTAAGATCTTGTGTCTTTTATAGGAAAAGGAAAAAGATGGAAAAATCTTTATTTCATCCTTGAAGGAAATGATTCCCAGCTGATCTACTTTGAGAGTGAGAAACGAGCAACTAAACCAAAGGGTTTAATCGACTTGAGTGTGTGTTCTGTGTACGAGGTCCATGACAGCATGTTTGGCAGGTTTGTATTATGCACTGAAAATACTTCAACTTTAGATTGGTGTGAAATACATTTAGCTTTTTTTTTCCTGCAGGCCAAACTGTTTCCAGATAGTTGTACAGCACTTTAGCGAGGAGCAGTGTATCTTTTACTTTGCTGGAGAGACCCCAGAACAAGCTCAGGTACTAGCAATCCTATGTAATTTATAATTATTGTAATAAAAATTATTATTCTTGTAATAATTATGTAAACTATAACTGTAATATTATAGTACTATATAAACAAACTTTTTTATTATGTATAAATTTACACATATACAGAATATATTTTGAAAGTATGTTGACGTATTTACATGTATATATGTATATTCACATCATTTATATTATGTGTACTGTGCATATTTATTTTGTATATATAAATACACATACAGTATACATTTTTAAAATTTTTACATGTATTTACATTTTTTTATATTCATATAATTTATATATGAATTTATTGACTATACAAATATAATATATTTTTCTGAAATATATACATGCATATATATATATATATACACATAATATACATAATAAATATACACAGCACGCATGCATATATTATGTAAACAAAAACTTTTATTTTGGATGCAATTAATTGTTTGACAGTTAAATTCGGATTCAAAATTAATACTATGATCTGTTTGGCTGTAATATTATCTTCTTTCAGAAGTGAGGATAGAAAAATTGCTTTTGTAGAACACTGAATATAATTCCGTTCAATTTATTCTTGTTCATTTCTTACACCATTCAATGGCACAGGACTGGATGAAATGTCTGCAAACCTTTTGTAGTGACCTTAGGAAACCCAGCCAGCCCTGCTCAAACAAACGCCTGCGTCAGGTAAACTCTGTTGCTTCCTGTTGTTCATTCTCTTATGAAGTACATCTGTGTTACTCCCCATGTGTTACTCACACGTATCTTTACAGGTCAGTAGTTTATTTCTAAATGTTGAGGAGGCTCACCACCTTCCAAGTAAACATTTCACAAACGCCTACTGCAACATTTACCTGAACAGCATTCAGGTAGCAAAGACCCATCCCCGGGAGGGCCAAAACCCTGTGTGGACAGAGGAGTTCATTTTCGAGTAAGCTGCTTCCTCAGATATCGATAGTAATTCTAGAAAATTGAACATTTTTATAAATGTTTCCTATTTGTTTCCTGCAGTGACTTATCCAGTGAAATCAACAGGTTTGAAATCAGCCTGAGCAACAAGACGAAAAAAAGCAAAGAGAATGATATTTGTACGTTCTTTCTTATTACTTCATGCTCAGACTTTCAAAAAGTTTACGAATAAGGAATAACGTACGCTCTTCTCCCACAGTGTTTATGTGCTGCCCTCTGTGTCGGCTACAAAGGGGTCAGATGATTGATGAGTGGTTTCCTCTGAGTTCCCACGTGCCTCTGAAGAACGTGGCTCCCAGCTCACTCCGTCTAAGAGTGCGCTACTCTGTGGAGAAGATCATGCCTGTGGAGGTGTACAATGAGTTAAAAGAGGTTGGCTCCTTACATGAGTTGATATATAAAAAGTCAACAACAGTTGGCTAGTAACTTCCTTAGAGATTACAGAATATTGCATTTTAGACAAAATATAAGAACATTAGTCTGACCCATGCTAATGCAAGAAACTGAGGAATCAATGCAATGTTGTCATTTTATTTTTTTTGTTATATAGATTATTCATATCAAGTTCATTTTATTGTCAAGCTCATTTTATTGTTTGCCATATAAAAGTCAAGTAATGCACTACTGTATATAATTTCCCATTTCCCTAAAAATAAATTTGTTATTTTGAAAGCCTATTTCTGCCATGGAATAAGAAAGAAAAAGGTCATTGTGACTTCTTATTTCACAATTCTGATTTTTCTCTTGCAATTCCAACAAATAAAAACTGTTAGCATCATTGCAAAATATATGCAAGAAAAAAATGTCATATGATTTATTTTTAGGGAAGAAAAAGCCACAATGACCCTTTTTTATAAAACTACAGAGTAATAGCCATTGAGAAATATGAATATATAAATAAATTGAAATATATATTGGCAATTGAGACCACTGTTATTTTAGTTAATTGTTTATTATTTTTATGTTGTTAGAATTTTTTAGAATATGAATTTTATATTTTCAGATTTCCTTTGAATTTTAGTTATATTTTTAGTAATTCTGTTGTGCTTTTCTTATATATATATATATATATATATTACAATTTAGCTTTAGTTTTATTTTAGTTTGTTTTTATTTATTTCCAGTTAGTAATTTTAGTGTATTATTTCATTTGATTTCAGCTGTATTTCAATTAACACTAAAGTTTTTAATACTTTTAAACAGTGATAACCCTGATAGAGACAAAAATGATTAGTAAGTTGTTTATTTTAGAACATTCCAAGATACAATATTTGATCCTTTGCAGCTGGTTCTGCTGAAAGAGTTGCATGTGATCAGTGCTTTAGCCCACGTGTGTGGACAGGACCGCACTCTCCTGGCCAGCGTTCTGCTCAGGATATTCAGACACGAGAACCTGGAGGCCCAGCTTCTCAGAGAGCTCAATGACCGTGAGATCAGTGCTGAAGGTACTCCTTTTTTCCTCTTTAAATGCTGCATGACTGAATTCATCAGAATTATTCATAGTTGCTTTTTGTTTGGTTTTTTTAAACAGATGAAGCGACGACTCTTTTTCGTGCCACCACTCTGGCCAGTACTCTGATGGAGCAGTACATGAAGGCCACGGCCACTCCATTTGTTCATCACGCTCTTAAAGACACCATCCTCAAGATCATGGAATCTAGACAGTCCTGTGAGGTATTGCTTAGATTTATGTTAAAAAGAAATGATCATGTTTAAATCCATATCCTCTATTTGTAGCGCTTTCAACTGAGGTCCAGTCATGTTAGCTAAGGTTTCTTGCCCTAAAACGATGACATTTTATCTCACAGAAAAGTCTGTATTGTGGGATATAGACACGCAATTGTGGAAAAAAGTAAGAACTCAAGTCTCAATTACCTTTATTTTTTATTTCATGGCAAAAGCAAAAACCAAATTGCAACATATAAAGTTAGCATTATGAGAAAAAAAAGATATGTAAAGTCTGACGTAAGAGAAAAAGAAGGTCAGAATTCTGAGTTTGTCTCAATTCTGAATTGCAAGGAAAAAAATCTGAATTGTGAGATAAAAATGATACTGTAATTAAAAAAAATAATACTGTTTATAATGTAAACTCAGGGGTCTAAAAAGTGAATTGTGAGATAAAAAAAAAAAAAGACCTTTTTCATTTTTACTATTCTGTGGTGGAAACAATCTTCAATAAAAAACAATAATAATTATCAGTGATTAGTATGTTACATTACAATTATTAAATTACATTTAACTATTAATTCAATATTTAAGGAATAGTTCACCCAAAAATGAACATTCATACTCACCCTCAAGTACTGTAGTTCCAAACCTGTATGAATTTCTTTGTTTTGCTGAACACAAAAGAATATATTTTGAAGTTTGTAACCAGTCTGCTTTGGGTCACCATTGACTTCCATAGTGGCAAACATGTTTGCTTGTCAAATTATGTTATCCAAAAGCTTCAAAAATGAATGAACCCTTTGAAGCTGATGCATCTTAGTTCAGTCTTGTAGATCAATCATTTGCCTGCTAAACATACCTTGTTTCCACTGTAAATTAGCTCAATCCATCTAAACTGGAGAAGAATGAGGATGTGAACGTGAATCTTGCTCATCTCCTGAGTATTGTGTCTGAGCTGGTGGAGAAAATATTCATGGCTGCTGAAATCCTCCCTCCGTGAGTCACTCTGTATAAAAATATACTTCTGTCAAATACATTCTGTGATCAGAACAAGGTTATAATGTGAGAGTATGGAGGTTTATATATGTTGATGCCTTTTTTGCAGGACTCTCAGGTTTATATATGGATGTTTACAGAAAGCTGTACAGCAGAAGTGGCCCAGAAACACAACCATGAGAACTAGAGTTGTAAGGTATGGAAATGTCTTGTTGGAGGACAACATTTGATGTAATAATAATATAATGGATTTAATACAATGAAAAATAATAGGACTGTCGAAAAAAATGTAAAATGTGACGATGTAAGTGTCATTGCATTTTAATGCTTCTGCTGCAGTTGAACCCACTAGATGCGTTGCTGCTATGTAGTTTATTCAAAAATATTGCAGAAAAAGAGAGCATTAGTGTGGAGAAGATTTTGTTTTTTGTGAAAGTAAAATTAAGCCGTTGCACATTTATCAAATATTTTAAAGTGACATCTATCAACGTTGCACTTGTATGTTTAGAAAGCCATGTAAAATTAATGTAAGTTCAACTTTTAAGAAATTTGTCTCAGGACTTTATGCCCACAACATGTCAAGTTTTTAAATGAAGAAAGTAGTCAACTCTTTGTGATTTGGTTTTCGGTCCTTTATTAAACTATACATACATGCACAGTGCTGTTTTTTTTTGTTTAAGCAACTTTATTAATTATATATGGTTTCTAAACATTATTTTAAACGTTATGCACTTTTTTCAAAGATTGTCATGTTTTTTTTATTTTGCTTAGTTTGAAGAAACAGGCATAGTATTTTGCTCGATGCACCCTCTTGTGGCCTCAGGAAAAAAGCTTTTTTCCCCCTAGTTGAAATTGTCTTTTTAAATTAGAGTATGATTTGAGCTTTGAGCTTTTTAATATTTAAGTAAAAAAAATTGAATATAGTTTTTCAGTCATTTTGACAGCCCTTATATTAATTAATATAAATGTATCAACAGGTATAAAATAAAATGTTTTACAATTTTTTTTTTCCAGTGGATTTGTCTTCCTCAGATTGATCTGTCCTGCTATTGTCAACCCCAGAATTTTTAACATCATTGCAGGTGAGCTGTGATTTGGCATCTCAATTTGTTCAGTTTTTATTATACAGGCATCAGATTTTCAATATAGAGATGTATACATATTTTTGATGTAAAGAAAAAAATGATTGGTGTATTTCTGCAGATCCACCTTCCCCTATCGCATCCCGAACTCTTACTCTAGTGGCCAAAGCAGTCCAAAATCTGGCCAACCTGGTGGAATTTGGTGCCAAAGTAAAATGAACACTTTTAATTGATTTTAATAGATTTTAAAGACTTCTCTGGTTCTGTAATTTTTGCTTTCTTTAAATATTTAATTGTGTCCCATCTCAGGAGCCGTACATGGAAGGCGTCAATCCATTCATCAAGAGCAACAAACACAGAATGATCAAATTTTTGGACGAACTTGGGGTTTGTCAACTTCTCTAAAACTGAAAAAATGTGGTGTAGTAATAATTAAAAAGAAACAACAAGCAACAATGAATTAAACAATATTTTGAAATAATATTTTCTTCTTTTCAGTATTTTTTTTTTTTATATACATCTTGCAAAAATTATTTTTATGGTGTTACAGTCTTATAAGAAATAAATTAGATGTCCTCCAGGGGGCGCAAATGCTTAATTTTTTAACAGAAATACTCAGTGATGAGTTAAAATTGAATTACCGTCAAATTTATTAATTTATTTCCTTATAACCACAATGATTGTCATATTCACATGCCCTGTGGTCTATGTCCAGTGTTGTTTTTTTACTATCTGCATGCATTTGCTCTTTTCAGAATGTCCTAGAGCTGCCTGAACCCACAGAGCACTTTAACACTGACCTGGCCCGTGACCTCGCTGCCTTACACCAGCTCTGTGTCACACACTTAGATGAGCTGAGGATACTCAGCAATGACAGGGGCGCGCAGCAGGTACCATTATAACTTAATAAAATGTTTAATAATGATAACCAGCACTTGTGGTCTCACGTTGGGTGAAATTGTTCTGTATCTTTCACAGCACATCTTGAAAAAACTCTTGGCAGTCACTGAACTTCTGCAGCAGACCCAAACTCAGTATGCAGTGACCAACAGCAGCCGATAAACTGCAGGGTTTCACTGTGCTCCACACTTTAAAAGCTTTTACGTGTCTGTTTTGTGACATTATAAACCACTTTTGATCATAGACGTCACGTTAGACAGACAAGGCAGTGAGCGAATGTTTGTTTACCCGCACTCCCTTCTTTACAGCATGTGTTTTCATAAAGAGAAAAAAATATATGAAGCAGAACAAATGTTTCACAGTTGTCATGAAAAGGACTGTGATGTTTTCCAGATGACATGAATGATGTTTTCCAGATTCATAACTACTGTTTGCGTTCTGCAATGTCAAACACTATTGCAGTTTTTCCTCCAAAAACAAACTAAAACCACATTTTACTTAAAAATCTGTGATGCTTGACAAGCAGAGAAGGAAACAAGGATGTAAGCTAACTGATGCTGCGTAAAACATGCCTTAAAAGACCAAATATGCTTTATGAATTTACACTCTGAACAGTTTTTCTTTTTAAATGTTGTGCTTGAGCAGGCGATCAAGAGAAAACATCTTTATATCTTTGTATCAAAACTATGTTCATATTTGGAATCACAAAATTGAAATGCTTTTTGCTTTTGAATTTTTCTAAAATGATTTCCTGACAATATGCATAAAGATGTGAGTGAGATTACACTATCAGGTATGCATGCACTCATTTAATATGTTCTTGTAAAAATACAGTGATTATGTTTTCTAATATATATGCAAATAAATCAAAGGAATTTTGTCATTTGTTTGTCAATTTGATTTCTATGAATTTCTTACTTTTTTATATTTATTTTTTATTTTTTGCTTTTTCTCTGTCCTTTTAATATGACATATTTAAGGTGGTGATCTTGCTTCCCAGGAATAAATCTGAATATTCAGATTAAAAAACTTTTTGTATATATATATATATATTATCTAAATCTAAACAGATTTTAAAACGGTAGGCATCATTCAGGCATCAGTTAAAACAGACACATGACAAATTTAATTGTGTTCTAAAATTAGATCAAAATATAATATGTCTGATATCCTGTGACTGGATATAATCATAGACTGAAGCCTTAAGAAAAAATAAATAAATGTAAAAAAACATCAGACTAGGCCCTTGTGTCGTGTACGCCAGCCTTAATATCACATGAATTTTTTTTTAGATAACACATTTAAAAAATGAAATCTTTATCAATAATGTATTTACAAAAAATATATATATATATTTTTTTTTTTTACCTCTAGATGGCATCATTGTATTTCATTCACCGACGCAATCAATGCCTGTCGAAATTGAGTGGTCTGTACCTTACAAGGAATTCAAAGCTGTGCTGATAATTCTGCTTTTATAAAGCGTTCACAATAAAACATAATTACATCTTTGAAATGTAATATACAAACATATTTTTAAAAAAGCAAATTGGTCAATCCTTCCGCTGGAAGATATAGTCCCGGACATTATATATATTTTATATACTATACTATACGTAAAATATACGAAAGGGTTTTTTTCCGTCTAGGTGTTTTAACGTGACACTGTAACTATCTGATTTAAAAACATCCTCAGCTGTAGATAAACCCGTTTAATCACACACTTCTATGACCTTATTTTTCATTCTGTAATCACGATATTTCTCCGCGTTCAAACCCACAGGCCCTGTGCGATAGCAGCCTGACAGAGCTGCAGGACTCCGGTGGAGTGATTTAATTGTCCTGTGACGAGGCACAATAGAGATTACAAGCACCCACCGACAGCACAGTTGGTCAGCAGAAGGGACTCTATATGCTTCGTATTTCTGCCTCAGCTTTCTCTTTATTTTCCTCTTTCAAAAGGCCCAAATAGAGCCCAGCAGGCTCGAGTTAAAGAGACCTGAAAGAACATCTTCCTATACTAATATTTCAGTCAGGGAACAGACGATTAACATTTTTTCCAAGCAATGATTAACGACTAGAATCAACACAAGATCAAATGAAAATGATAATTAGTTTTGACAATATAAAATATCAATAAAAAGAGGGATCATTTTTATGGTAAATCTCACATTTCCATTGGACTGCTAAGGTAAGCTGATAATGCAGATGATAAATGCAGATGCATTTACACTATTTGTGTGTCTCCAGGCAGAGTATCAAAACTGCAGAGAATTAAATTTGATCAATAACTATCATGATTGATGGAATGTGGAAATGCAACATGTCTATAAATATCTTTAGCCCATGACCTCGTGCCCAGTGGACTTCATATGTCAGACCCCGTGCCCTTAACCACTCTACTGGTTTTGTGAACTAAACAAGGACAAGGTCTATTTTCAATTATGGGTTTCGGCCCCTCTGACACAAACCATTTAACCCCTGACCTCCCTTAGGGCAGCCGGACTGCCTACTGCTGGGACGAGCGTTACTGCCACCTTGTAATCCATACGCTCTGAATGACCAAAGTACCGTGAGCAGCTGCCCTCTCACTCCACGCACTAACAACCTACCTAATCCATTGAAGTCAAAACCAACAGACCTGCCCTCCACTTCAGGGGACTAGTTATTGAACCCTTTCTGAGTTTACAACGTCCCGCTGACTGTGCCTGCACTCTCACAAAAGAATACAGACAGTACCGCCGGTCCCTATACGCAGAGTACGCAGTCTGCGTAGGGCACCAACTCCCAGGGGGTCACCATCCCAGTGGCCCCAGTTGAGTGTTGACGTTAGTTGTGTAATGTGTAATATTGTCGGATTATAATTTATATAAAAACAACGAGGCAACGATGGTTTAATTATGGTTTCATTGAATAACACTGTTTAAATACATTATGTAATACAAAATAAACAATTTACATTGTTACAAATGCCTGCAAAGGACACCAAAGTGTTGATAATTGCTGTTGTTACACTTACAGGACGATCAAATCTTTGTTTAATATTGTACAAACATTTAATTCAAATATCCACTTAATAATAACAAAAAAAACCTAACAAAACGAGAAAAAAACCCCACTTGGCTACCTTTTTGTGATGGAAATGCTACAGCCTATTTTTAATTCATTCAACAAAAACGTGGACCTCATAGCCCTTGCCAAAATTAACCATGGTTTTATCTTAGTAAAACTGCTTAATTTTATTTTGTGTGATTTCTGAATGCTTGAGACAATAAAATCAATCACATTGTATTAATAAAATCATATAGGTAACTGTCTAGAGCTACAGTTGTAATTTATGAATAAAACTATTTATTTATTTATTTTTATATTTGATTGAAGTTCTATTTTGACCGCTTATAGCTTTTTTTTTTTTTGAGGGAGGTGGCACAACAATACTATTTGCTTAGGGCACCCATTTGGCCAGCAGCAACCCTGAATACAGAACTGGCTTTATTACGGTTTGTTCTATTACGGGATGCAATTTTATTATAGCATATTGACACTTCAAATTGGTAAATACACATGCAAACTATTTTTAAGCAACATTTGGTGTGGGCAGTTTAACAGTGGCCAAGATTGATGGATTCTTGGTAAAGCAGTTCACTTTGAGAGGACACTTCCCACAAGAGCTGGAACTACTTTAGAACAAGCAGGATTTTAGGACTCTAGGAACATAATGGCGACAGTGTCGTCAGCCATTCAATTGCCATTCAATGCATAATTATTGCTCACAGATGGTTAACAATATGTTAAAATTTGCATTTTAGGGAGACAGCCATGGGGGGCACTCGTTTCTCACGGAGTAACACATTTATTGTCTGTAATTCTTGCTGACATTAAACAATATTTAATACTATTTAGCAAATTATTACATTTTAATTTTGTGACATCAGCTTAGTTTTGCGAATAATTAATCATGCATAAAAAAAATTTCAGCAAAAAAGTTTCTAAGAAACTAAATAAGCTCAAATTTCAAATTATTATTTAAAAATATATTTTTTTATTTGTAAAATACTGCTTGTCAAAGTAAATTATTTGCTTGTTTGTTTATATAGCCTTTTTAGTTTTTGTTATTTTTGAAATAAAACAAAGCATTGAAAATATTTTAAAAAAATAAATGTGCACATATAGTGCACAACTTTTTTTTTCATCAGATTTGGAATAGGTTAAACTTATAGAATATATATTTGACATACAAAACTAGTTGCAATATGTTTATTTTACTATTGTCATTGTCACTGGCGTGTGTCGTGGTCATGAACAAGGCCATGCTGGTCGGAAGGTCAAACCAATAGTTGACCAAATGGACTTCAGTGACTCTCTGTGAGCTGTGGTCACTTCACTTTTGTTGTCCACTAATGCCCTGGACCTGCAAAATGAAGACACTCACCAGACCTCACTTGACCTGCTTCATTGTCTGTCCATATGGGCATGCCAAAAGCATGTTCTCCTAGGGTCAGAGGGGAAGTGAACGACACATTTATAGGCCCCTGTAGACTTTGAATGATTGGTATTTGAAATCTAAAAGGGTGAAGTAAATTTACTTGGATTTGAACATTGAACTGCAACTCAAAGACATATTTTTAAATGTAATTAAAACTGTCCATTTTAAACGTTCATCACGGAAAAAGACAAGTAATTCTAAAAATGCTCATAGTGTGTGTGTGTGTGTGTGTGTTAGCGACTGCACCAGACAGCAACAGAAACTGCCCCTGAGTGATGAATATAGTTGTAAAAGAAAGGCTTTGTCTTAAATCGGCCCTGTTGGGATGAAGCATTGTCGCTGGCTGACCTTTTGGGTCAGTGCGAACTCTCCCAGTACCAGGAAGCTGACAGACCACTTTTTCCCACGCGTTGTAAAGCTCTTTGTCCCATGCAGAGAGCTGCCATTAACGTTTGAACCTTCCCTTTTGGGCTGCTGCAGTCGGCTGCTGGGTCGCAGGGCGTCTCCCTGGTACGTTAGATAAAAACCCACCAATAGCTCCCTTGGAAACGTGGATAATAAGGATCAGCTAAGCTAACTGTGACAGCGTGGGCCAATTTTCCGGCCTGCTGAGTCTGTAAGGAGTTTTTCTGGAACACACGACTGGAGCCGAGGAGTTTTCAATAGAGTGTTTGTGTGAGAGGGAATGACAAACGGAGTTCAGAGCGAGAGTTTGGGGGGGAAACGATAGATAGATAGATAGATAGATAGATAGATAGATAGATTAACCGATAAATGATGGATGGATGGATAGATAGATAGGTAGATAGATAGATAGATAGATAGATAGATCAACCAACCGATAAATGATTGATAGATATATACATAGATAGATAGATCAACTGATAAATGATGGATGGATGGATAGATAGATAGATAGATAGATAGATAGATAGATCAACCAACCGATCAATGATTGATAGATATATACATAAATAGATAGATTAATCGATAAATGATGGATGGATGGATGGATGGATAGATAGATAGATAGATAGATAGATAGATCAACCAACCGATAAATGATTGATAGATATATACATAAATAGATAGATAGATAGATAGATAGATAGACAGATAGATAGATGATAGATCAACCAACTGATAAATGATTGATAGATAGATAGATAGATAGATAGATCAACCAACCGATAAATGATTGATAGATATATACATAGATAGATAGATAAATATATAGATCAACCGATAAAAGATAGATAGATAGATAGACAGATAGATAGATGATAGATAGATCAACCAACTGATAAATTATTGATAGATATATAGATATATAGATAGATAGGTCAACCAACCGATAAATGATTGATAGACAGATAGATCAACCGATAAATGATAGATAGATAGATAGATGGATAGATGGACAGATAAATACATACATAAGTGAGGCTAAATAAAAACATATTTTTCCCCATCAAAAATGACTGCTACCAAAATTTCACATAACAAAATTTACACCATATAAGAATGTAAATTTGGATTCCTCATTGTTTATTTTTAGAGTCTGATGCATTTGCAACTCGCATTTGCAAACTAACATCCCTCACTCTCTTTTCTCTTTCATTGCCTACAATGTTTCCGATATGAGAAGGAGTCACGGCCAAGAGAGGGGGCAAAGCGTTCTCTCTGTCAGCGGTTTCAAGGCTGCAGCAGAACATAATGGCGGAAGTTGAGTCGCTCAGACAGGAAGCACGCTGCCTTTTAATCAGCAACTGAGCGAGAGAAAGCCGGACGCTGCCATACAAACCCCCATAATGCTAATCCCCCCCAGGCTCAGGGTGCTAATGGAGCACCTAGCTCGTTAGCCGAGTGCTAATTAACGTGCGCGCCAGGGCGGGGGCCATGAATCACAGTGTGATGTGAATGTGTAATGTGCGAAGCCTCAGCCTTTTTAAAGCCTCTTTACATTTGGCTAATGCATTAGAGATCCGTGGAACTCTCTTGTACACACATTAGTACAGTTATACCGCCGCACGAGTTTTTTCCCGTTTCTTTGTCCTCCTCGCCCGGCTGCATTCATTTCCATAGACAGCCTTTATACCTCCAACCGTACCTTGTCTAGATCGTGCCAGGAGTCACGCTGTGGGATGCCAGACGGGGAAAGATAGTTCTGGCCCTCGTACCCTGGCAACTGTCCTCAGAGACAGCGGGTCAACAGCTACAGACTCTCCTTTCCTGGGCCGAGGCCGTGCTGGAGCCCAGACGTGCCTCTGATGAATGTGGCCTGGCTGAAATAAGCAGACCCTTGATGTTTGAAATAAATCTGACAGGCTTTTCTAGCAAAGGCCCAGCTTGGTTTTCATCTGTCTCTGCCGTCAACTCGTTTTATTATATATTATGTAGCGGCATGGCTGCTGATGTCATAATTTACAATCATGCATTGTGTTCGATGAAAAACAACCAGGCTGAAGTATTAAATTCTGTCTTGAACACACTAATATCCTTAAGGTTTTGCACTTGTGGAGGGATGTGAGGCTATTTTTTCAGTTTTGCACTTTTTTATAGTATAATGCAGCAAAATCAGCTAATCCTTTGGATTTATGCTGCAAAAATTATTTTTTATTCAATATTTTTTTCAGTCATGTTACGCTTCCATTCAAAAGTCTTGCATCAGTAAAAAAAATTATAAAAAATTAACATTATTCAGCAAGAATGTTAATTGAAGTTAAGTGACAGTTAAAACCTTAATTGTTACAAAATATTTAAAATAAATGTTTTACTTTTGAACTTTCTATTACTAAAAGGACATCGGTAAAATAGTCCATGTGACATCAGGGGTTAAATATTGTGATATTCTTCACAATTTGTGTTCAGAAGATCAACAAAGGTCTTTATGAGTTTGGAACGACATGTGGTTGAATAATTTTTTTGGCTTATCCCCTTAAGCAGCACAAATTTCAACATTGATGATGACTGATATATTTATTTATTTATTTATTTTACAAATGTAATGCACAGTTTTGATTTAAAAAAAATTAATTAAATTAAATTAAATTAAATTAAATTAAATTAAATTAAATTAAATTAAATTAAATTAAATTAAATTAAATTAAATTAATCCTCTGTACGCAAAAGAGACTTCTAAAAGAATTTTAACATCTTATACACTCCAAACTTTTGAATGGTGTACTGTACATGATCGAAACGAGCGGTTCTGGAAAGCTGAAAAAAAAAAAACGAAAGTACAAATTAACCATATGACACATAGTTAGGACAGTAATATAACTATGCTTATCACTTTTATAAAAGGACAAAAAAAAAAATTCTACATTTTTTTTTTTTGACACCAAAAAGCTGTGTTCAATTAAACTCTAAAAAATTTAGCAGCAGTCACACAGCACAAAAATCATTTTCCATGGTAACCATCATTGCCCGCTTTGTTATGTAATATTAAAACCAATGAAAACATCATTTGCAAAGAAAATATTGAGTTAAAGAAAGTCAGGATTAATTGTTAAAGTGTAAAGTCACATGATTTGCCACAAAAAGCTGTGTTCATTTAAACTCTCCAAAATTTAACAGCAGTCACACAGCACAAAAACCATGATGAAAAGTATGCAAAGCCAAAGAAATTTCAATTCAGACTGCGTTAAACATGGGTTCACATGCAACACTCCAAGGACATTGTGTTTCATGAGTTATCAACCACTGAGAGAATGAAACTATTAATCAAGAAACTAAAGGCCTGTAGAGTTCATACTAATATTAATAATGAATGCCAATATTTGACATTTACTCACGTTTGTACAACAAAAACGCCAGTATTGTGTTGGGTCACTGCTGTAGATTTTGCTGAAGTGATTACTGGGTGTGGGAGAGGGTCGGCTCAGCTCTCAGGACTGGCTGCTTTCAACAATTAGGTCTGTAGAGCTGCTGCGGAGGTCTTTTGTGAAGCAGCACTTTAAGTGAATGTGCACAAGCTGTCAGAAACCGCCCTACAGATCCTGGCCTGTAACCTCCCGCTGGGAGATCAGTGACACGAGACACAAATTTCTGGGATAGGGCTCCAAATTCCTACATGAAATCCAAGTTTGCAAAAGAAAGAATAACTTGCAGTGCGTAGATGCATTTATCCAGTGGTAACATACAGAATAATTAAAGACAGAATTGCCATGCTTTAAATTCAGTTGTTTGTTCAAACTGGTTGGATTTAAATTTGTGAAAGTATAGTGTCAGTAACACTTTTATATTGAAGTGTGACTTCCTCTGAAGTCTTTATACCAGTATATACATATAAATATCAGTATTTTTCAAGTAAAAATATCTAAACATTCTCAAATCAAGAACTTCATGCTTAAAAAAAGGAATGTCTACCAGTGAGGTAAGAAAAATAAGCTTGCTTTCTCTTTGAATGAAGTTTTTCTTACCCCATTTTGCAGATGTTGTTCCTTAATTGGTTGAAGCATAGTCATTTATTTTGATACTTTATATAGATATTTGAACTTAAAATGAAACAAAAAATACTGAGGGAGAAAATCTTCCAAAGTAAACACAATCTAATTTACTTATTGGCTGGAGAAACACCAAATTTTAATATGCAAATGAGATATGAGTGCTAGAACTAATTTTCCTTACCCAAATCTGTCATTTGCGAAAATTTGTAAATTAGCTCAAGTTAGCTAACAGCACGAGGAGCACCAAAAGTCTTTGTACAAGTGTCACACTGCATGAGAATGCAAAATAAAAAAAGTTTTTCCCACAAATTTTATCTATAAAACCAAATCCCAACAGATCTCAGATAACCTCTGTTCTTGTCTTCACATTGTCTTCGTTCCAAAAATAGGCCGTCATCTCTCATGTCACTTCCGCCGGGCGTCAAGCACCCTCAGATTCTTGAGAGTCCATTAGGTGTGATCTAGATCGCAGAGGTAATGGCAACGTCTCGATACATTCGGGGAGTTAAGCGACTTGACTCTACTCACGGCTAATTGAAGGCTGCAAATTTCTTAGACAAGTCACCTCTCACCTCTTCAAGCGCTCGTGACAGGACCTGTGCCAACATACCATATAGATAGTGATTACTTTGTTCCAAACCAGTGCTGTGTAGATTACCTACAAATTGTCTGTTACTGATCACAAATTACATAGAAGTCAGTAATGTAATCTAGCATTCTGACTACTTTTAGATTACTTTTGACCTAACTTGTTATAAACTTAAATGGAATTATTTTATTTCTTTACCTGCGTGTCAATGTGACTGACATGCAAATGTGTTGTTAAATTATTAAAATATTAAATCTAAGGGGTCTTCAATGAACTAGTTTAGGTCAAACGGGTTCGACTGATCATAAATTAGGGAATCCCTGCACCACATGAATAAACAATAAACATAAAAATAGCAAACAGCATGCACAAACACCTACCAAGTTTTAAATATTCTTGGCAGCTATACATTAGCAGCATCTAATAATATATTGCAATCTTATAATGTTTTCTAATTACAAGTACTAATTGTTTGAAATCTGATTACATAGTCCAGATTGAATACACAAAATACAGTGGGCTTCCATGAAAGTTCTTCTTCTGAACACAAGTACAAATAGGCTGCTTTTTCTTTCTTTAATGTGTAACCAACTGGTTGGGCTTCTGCTAAACCAGTGGAAAAACTCTGGTGCATGTGCTCTAATTGTGTTGCGGCTGTAGACTCTCTGCAGTGTTCTTGAGCTCATGGGGTATGAAGCTCTTGTTTGACGAGCCGATCACAGGCTCATTATGTTGGCCCCAGGCTTGGGTTTAAGTCAGCGGGGGCCCAAGGGCCCCTTTTAAACAGTAAGAGATCCAGTTGTTGCTACGGAGATTGTAAACCATGTATGGCTGTGACCTTTTTTATGCATGGCTAAACCGAGCACACGTCTTGTTAAAGCAAGATCAACCTTATTTATGATGTTGTTTACTCATGGTTATGTACTATTGAAAATCATTTTCCATGGTAACCATCATTAGCCGCTTTGTTATGTAATATTAAAACCAATGAAAACATCATTTGCAAAGAAAAGATTGAGTTAAAGAAAGTCAGGATCAATTGTTAAAGTGTAAAGTCACATGATATCCACGATACTACAGTTTTCATCAAAATACCACAGTAAAACTGTAGTACATTGAGATTAGCCGTCATATATGCATGTAAAAATATGAATTTACTATGGTTTTATAGCAGTAAAAGTAAGTGTAGAGGTGTATTATTTATGTAGAACTCTATTCTTTATTACAAAAATTACGATGGTACATTTATCACTAGTTCAAGTACATCACTTCAATGCATTGCTAAGCCAAATATTTAGCTATCACAACTAAAACTAAAACATCATCTAAATAAATAAATAAAGTTTACACTAAGGTACTAAAATTCCTATCATTTAAGCTTATAAACTTATATATAAATACTGTAATAGAAAAATAATATTAAAGTAACACTGAACACAACACTTACAAAAAAATAATACCCCAAATGGCCTTATGGTAGTACCATGTTTTTAGGCATATACCATGGTATTTTTGTAGTACCTTTGAGTACAATAGCCGCTTATTCATATACCGGGGTATTTGCAGGCCATTACTGCACCATGGTACTGCAACAAGCAAGAGGAAGCCTCACAGCTTGTTTCGTTTCATCAGAATCGTGAGTAAATTCTTGAACTTTTGATGTAATTTTGTTCTCCTTATTTCGTCTCCTTGGCGAGATAAAATAATGTAAGGGTGGCAATAGATCTGCCCCCACAGGTCAAGCACGTCTGCTTAACCTGTCATCTGAGAAAGGCCACCTCACAAAGAGCTACAGGAAAATGATCTTGTCATTACCATGGTAACAGGCGGTTGGATACCAATCAGACTTGAGAGGGGGAGGATGTATTCAAAGTGCTACATAAATCTGAAATTGCTGTGCAATTTTCCCTGGCAATTATCCCAAAAGAGAGAGAGAGGAGAAAGTAAAAAGAAATAGGGGGGTAACTATACTGTAACACCCCGTCTACACTGAGAGCAAGCAAATAACACAAGATATTCCTGATATTAACAGTTTAGTTGTATATTAAAATGACCACTGCCAGTTACAACAAAAATGTCAAATAATTTTTCTAATGTATGAACAGTTCACCCAAAATTTTCTCAAAATGTACCCATCCGTGGGTCATCCAATAATTAGATAAATTTTAGAACAGATTTGGAGAAATGTAGCATTACTTCCATTGCTTACCAATGTATCCTGTGCAGTGAATGGGTGCCGTCAGACTAAGAGTCCAAACCGCTGATAAAAACATCACAATAATCCACAAGTAATCAACATCACTCCAGTCCATCAGATAACGTCTTAAGAAGTGAAAAGCTGCATCATTATGACATTTTAACTTTAAACCATTGCCTCCAGCTATGAGTCTGTAAAATATGAGTCCATAACGTTTCCTCTGGTGAAAGCATCCATTGCCTGTCCTCTCACATCAAAATCTACCCACGTATATTTTGCTTGTAAATTGTGAATGACCTGTGTGTATTTCTCTCCCGATTCATACGACATGACTTTTTCACTGGAGGAACAATATTATGGATACAGTTACATTTGAAGTTAAAAACATCTTAATGATGGATTTGTTTCTTCTAAACATGCAGGTTTTGCTTCAAAAGACATTGATTGATGATCTGGAGTGGTGTGGATTATTGTGATGTTTTTATCAGCTGTTTGGACTCTCATTCTGATGGCACCTATTCACTGCAGAGCATCCAAACTCTAAATTTCTCCAAATCTGTTCTGATTAAGAAAAAAAAAAGAACTCATCAACAGCCTGTGTCTAGTTAGTATTCCTTTAACGATGTGATTAAGCTGTAGCACTATATATACAAGATATATAGGCCTATTCTAAAAATGATTACATTTTCAGACTGAATTGTTTGTTATATAGTGGATGTCCATCTCCTTGACTTGATCCATAGCTGACACTGACACTCACCTTCTGCTATCAATGACTGCCTTACAAATGAGACCCAAGAGAGATATAATCCACTGCACATCATAGAGGGTCAATGATTATCACTGAATGTGACCTATGAGGGCCAGTCGTGTTGACCTGGATTTAAACAATGGTTGACCCATCAGTTACTTGTAATGTGGAGCAGCTCTATGGCTCCCCAAGGACTCAAAGCAGCTCCCAGTGGACATTCAGCATTAAAATTACATCTATTTGCTCTTGAAACAAATTATAACCATAATTTGTGGCTGTTTCTTCAACTACAGGCATTCTGGACCTTACAATAAACTCCTTTAAAGCACAATTTTCATACTGTCAAACAATTAAAGATTTTGTTGGAATAGTAGGTATGTGTACTATGTATATTTATTATGTTTATTTATAAATACACACGTACATGTATATATTTTGAAAACATTTACATGTATTTACATGCATGTATATTTATAAAATTAATATTTTTTAGAAAATATATTTAATATATACATGCATGTGTGTGTATTTATATATACATAATAAATATACACATTACACACACATATTATGTAATCAAAAACATTTATTTTGAATCCGATTAATTACGGATAATAGTTTTGACAGCGCTAGTTTTGTGTTTAACTTCATTCTGTGGTAGAAATGAGATAAATGAGATTTAAAAAAAAAAAAACAACAACATTTTAATGAAATGTTCTTGCTAAGGCTAATTTTATGGCTTGTATTCGGTGCATCCTAAATACACTCAAACAACATGTTCATGATTTGCATAATTTGAAAAAAACACAGCTTGAATGGAATACGACAAGTAATATTTACCTTGATTGTGATCTAAGGCCTGCTGTTCACTGACGTTGTTTACTTGCTAACCAAGTAAATGTTTGAACTTTTGAAAAAACTTTATTGGCATTAAAACTGTTGACAGTGATGGAATCAGTGCACACTTGAGGCCTTATAATTTGTTTTAATTTAAATATTGAAATGATTTATGAGGATTTCACTCTTTGTGACGATGATTAAAAATAATGTAAAAATGTTTATGGTGGATTTTCTGAGTCTTTTAGCAAACCTGGTTTGGGACTAGAGTAAAACAATAAAATGTGACCTTAATATAACAAAGAGAAAACCGTGAAATCTGTTAGTTTGCACAGAAACCAAAAGTATCAGTAGTTAAATATTAATTGTTTGTCATGAATATATCTTTTCTATATGGAAACCTGTTTTTTTAAATATAAAAAGAATTATGAGATATTATTTTTTTCCTTACCATTTAAATTTTTACATTTTACAGTTTTTTCACAGAATTCTAAGTTTATATCTCAAACTTATTTTGTTGTATGTGGTCCCACAGAATAATTTTTTTTAAATGTTAATGTGACAACTTATTTTGTCTACTAATATATCCAACTATGTTTTTGTAAGCTATTTGCATCACAAGAGAAATGTCATTTTTGTTATTTTGTCTTAAACATTTTCAGCATATCTCTGTTGTAGTGCTGTCAAACGATTAATCATGATTAATCACATCCAAAATAAAATGTTTTGTACTTTCTATGAACTGTGATTAAAAAAAAAGTCTGAATTGTGAGATATTATCTATGAATTGTTCCAAAAAAGTCTGGATTGTGAGATTAAGAGTTGCATTTGCTTTTTTTTTTATTTTCCATCCCACGAGTGGAGGTAGTAGTTTTTACCGTGGCAGGAGCAGACGGCAGACCCCTGGTTTTGGGGGAGGAGGTGGTGTGGACGACAAACTCGCTGAAAGTTCTCAAGGAATCATTTCTATTTCACACTCCACTTGGCTGCTGATTTGAGATTGTGTGTTAGCATAACAAAGCCGCAGAGCCTGTGAACTTGGGGGACCTTTCGACCCCGCCGCTCCGGCAGTGAATAGGCTTTGGCTCTGCCAATAGAACCCCTCCCTGCCTCTCCTGTTCGTGGCTAAATTGTTAATCAGGGTAATTTAATATAGTTTTCAATATGCCTCATCTCTCTTTGGGAGGGCATTCACAGCTTCCCCCTCCGCCCCAACCGAAAAACACCCCGTTCTTTCATGCGGCCCCAGACGGGCAGCTGCAGTCTGGCCTCCTCTGCGGGCTGAAGTGAGCCGGTATCATGCATTGCTGCGGTGAAGTGGGGAGCGAGTTGAGGTGGACGTGAATGTGGAAACCTCTTAGCCTTGTCTGACTCTAAGAATGGGGGAGAGACTCTAGTGGGGTTTGAGACCGTGGCGGGACAATAGTCTGTCTCCGAAACGCTCTGCACACAAGCAGACAGCCTGGCCCACCCTCTGTCCATTGAGATGTCCAGATTTAATGCTCTCTGGATATGTTAAGCCATGCTTTAGCTTCCCCCATAGCTCATGGGAAAATATGAAAGGCGTTGTCCTTTTTGTTTAGATAAATTATATACACTTGCCAATTTAACATAGAAATCGTATGCCGTTTTATTCCTCCTTCAAAAAGTTAATATGCACCTTCATGTCTAAACTCTCTTTTATGTATTTTGAATAGCGGATGTGTTTATTGAAATCTTTTAAAACCCGTGAAATCTAAATTGCAGTTTAGTCCGAGCCTGTTTTATGCCAATATATATGCTAGTGTACTTAAATAAGTAAACAAGTATCTGACATGCATATTTACTCCCTCTTCAGGTAAAATATCTTGTCTGGTTTTCTTTTTGTTTTTTTTTAAATAAATTGCTCTTTATAATAGAATGAGTATGACCTATTTTACTATATATATATATATAAATAGGTGTGTACATTAGTATTAGCATATTAATCGCAATTAAGCGCATCTAGAAGAAATATTTTTCTTTACATAATATGTGTGTGTATTGTGTATATTTATTACATATAATTAAAGACACACTCACAACATATATTGTGAAATATTTACATGTATTTGCATGTATATATTTATATTCATATAAATGATATCTTATATACATATACTTAATATAGAAATGTAATATTTTTCTAAAATATCTGTATATAATAAAAATACATAATACACAACCCTTTTATTTTGCATGTGATTAATTGTGCTTGTATCACAAATATACTGTGTGTGTATCTATCTATCTATATATATATATATATATATATGCATAATTCTCTGGAAAAATAAATTTTAATCCAACCCATTACCCAGCATGCTTAGCAGCACTCAAATGTAATTTAATATGACATTTTTATTTCCATTTTTAAACATATATTGAATATATGTTGTTCAGTCATAATATAATAATATAATAATAATATCTAACAAAAATCATCATTATTAGACACCCATTAATATAGCATAATTACAAATGTGCTGAAAGTGATTTGTAACACAATGTAAAGTTCTAAAATGGTAAATCACGAACATGGAAGACTTATCTGTAAACATGCCTTCGACGTTGCAAAGCATGCTGGTTAATGGATAGGGATCAGGGGCGTCGTAGTTGGGTGAAAAGTGGGACTAAATTACCAGGGCCCCAAGTGGGGGGAGGGCCCCTGAGGAGTGAAATTTTATAACAATAAATGTTGTTAACTAATGTAAATGCTAATATTTTGGGTAAATACATCAGTTGATTGATGTATTAAATGGTGTCGTAGATAGTTGTGAACCTCGAGCTTACGGGGCCCATGGCCACCGCTTGTGCATAGGGCCCAGAATTTGGTGCTACGCCCCTGATGGGGATATAATATGAAAATGATTATTTGGAACATTTATTGGTCTTGTTTTAAACCTGGGGTGTGATTGTTCAGTGTCAATATAGAGGGGTTTCATGATGCTTTAAATATTAGCCTAAATATTAACGGCTAACATTTGTACATTTGCTAGTCAGATTTTACACCTAGCTGAAATAAGCTATTACGATTGGACTTTTCCTGAAATATAACAAATATATTCCACTTTACAACTTTTAGCCAGATAAACGTTCAAAAACATAATTATTGCTGTAATGCAGAAAGTCAAAACACTCAGACATTTCTCCAGAGACGGCTAATGTGCCGCTCACTGCTGGCTTCTCCATTTATAAGAGATGTAAGCTAATTACTGGAAGAGCATTGTTAACTTCTCCTGCTTATTTGATCATTATCGGCTTGTTTAGAGTGTAATGAGAGTAAATATAAGCAGCGCATTCAGAAACACTGATTGGACAGGCACAGTCTTTAAGAAGAGACACGATGGTTGTCTTCACCTGCAGGCTGTGTCTAATTCATTTCAGCAGCACCTCGTCTAACAAGAGCCTCCTGAGACGGTGAGAGGAGGCTGTTAACACAAGGGCCAGCGTCCACTCAGACCGGACACTAGTGCCCTCAACTCAATAATGCTGATACTGGCTAATCATTTTTAATGGTGTGTTAATTAGGTTCCATTTTTAGTTTAATAACAATATTTTCAATAGCTTTTACTGTTTTTCCAACAATTTCTAAGTTAGGGTGTTGATATCAGATATATGCGTTTAAAAATGTTGTTTTCTGAGAAAATCAAATTAATGGAATAAATACATGGAAATATATATATATGCCTTTTTTATTTTGCAATCAAACACTCTCTAGAATAAGAATGCTACTATATAACCTGAATATGATTAGCAAAATGAAGTAATAAAATGTGAATTTATCTACTGATTATTTAAACTAAAGACTTTTGCTTCATTGGGTTTTGTAAAATGTCATGTGTATTGAGGTTTGAGGTCTACACTGTATGATTCATTTATGCAAACTGACATAGTTTTATGATCTGTGATATTTGGATCATTGAGTTCATAGACTGACACACACACATACACCTGAAGAGTGACATGAAAAAAGAAACTTGGACATATTTTGATCAAATATAATTGTTTATTTAAAAATGTGTAAATCTTTATATGTCATCATAAAAATACACATGCATATAAAAACATAAAAAAACAAAAACAAGCATATGCATTGTGTTAAATTTAATATATACAGTATGTCTCCAATGTCTTCAAACCTTGAACTTCTAAACATAAAATGAAATTGATAAATTCAAATTATTATTTTATAAATAAATATAATTTTATATAATTTATATAATGTTATCAAATAAATAAATAATAATTATATATATAGATAGATAGATAGATAGATCAGTTTTATACATACACATTTAAGGGGATTTTTCATTTATATTGTATTGTTTACCACTTGCTTGAATCATCTTCTGCATCTTCGCATGATGATATGTGAGCTCTGATTGATGTTACTTTCACCATTACTGAAGTGAATTGAAAGATCACATCTTTCCCATGCTTCTTTTAGCGTCCTTCATTTGTCTTCCATCCCTAAAAAGACAAAAAATAATGAGCTATTCTCTAACGTAAAAACAGACACAAAGTACATGCATGCTATCTGATTTTTGCTGATGTTTTTCTACATGTGTTGGCTTTAGTTATATTCACATCCACTGAGCGCCGTGTAATTAATGAACACACGGTGATTAGTTCAGGAGGACGTTTGGAACAGGAAACTGATTTCCTGATGCACTACTATCCACTTCCACAGAAGATAAATACAAGCTTGATGGATCCCCAGAAACTCATTTTCTCGTACTATTCCTTTGCATTTGTCTTATTTTTTCTACTGTGAAAAATCGTGTCCATTTGGCCTTTGGCTATGGTGAACATGCTATGGTCACTCATTATATTAGACGATATGAGATGCGGAAATGTTCATTTCTGAGTGAAATTAAAGCATCATTGATCATGATGAGGGAAAGCGATGGCTTTCAATCCTTTAATTATGCTCAGGATATAAATGTATCAATGTATGGTGCTTTTTCAGGTCAGCGGACTCTGTGTTGTGTTGGAGGATGAATCGCTTCTGGACTATGATGGAGAAATATATTGCTTAGCCGAAGCCAACATGAGAAGCTTTTACAGGTACAAATGCTATTTTAAGGGTTATGAATCTGAGAGTGTGTGCGCTCACAGGAGGAGTCTGTCTTGTTAACACATCGTGATTTCACACCTAACCACCATCATTCTTTCAGTGAGCGAGATGTGTGTGTGTGTGTGTGTGAGTAAAATGCACAAATCTACTTGATGCAGTTGAGTCACAAATATCTCTTAAATGTTATGAATATGAAGTGCTTTCAGCCTCTTGATTCTTCTCAGATCATTGCATACTTGTCTGATGCATAACTTTACAAAGAACTGTTTTTGGTATTTTTAGAGGTATATCTTTTGCTATAAATGTATTGTACAGTTGCAATGAGATTATATAATTTGTTAAATAAATGATCAAATACGTTTTCCCTTAATAATAAATAGTGTGTGTGTG
>JAUCMR010000085.1:268524-310897 GCA_032357425.1 Enteromius argenteus
TTTTTTATATATATTTTATTCAATGTTTTATACATTTTTGCAGTTAATAGTTATTTTATTTCAATTAACAAAAAGGTGTTTTTTTTATGGTTTTTAATGATTAGTTTCTGTTTTAGTTTTAACCCTGAAAATGAACAATGAATATATATGAGTATACAAATAATATACATCATTCTTAATGATTTCTCTCTTTTTTTTTTATTAGTTAGTTTTAATATGTTTTCAGTCAATTTCATTGGTTGTTTTATTCACTTATTGTTTTACAGCCTTTTTGATGTTTGTATTAAATTCTGATTTATTTCTCTGTAATTCTTCGAAATCCTTTGTGTACGTCTGTACTTCTCTCCTACACAACCCAGACATTGTAAGATTAATTTAATGTATCAATTATTCTTATGCTAATTAGGGTACAGTTTCTCAAGGTTAGCATCACAGATGGCGACAAAACCTCACATGCATCTCGTCTCCTTTTACTCTCTGTCAAACTGTCTCACAAAGCCTGTAAGAACTGAGCAACAATATTTGCATACTTTTGTCCAGTCTAATCCAGCATATCGCATACAACACTGGTGTAGTGTAACACCACCACCCCCTCCGACGACACACACACACTCACACACACAACCAAACACACAGTCTTTCTTTTCATTGTGCTTTGCTAGCTTGTGTCATTTTCTCAAGTCTGAATCCTCCATGCAGCAGTCAAAACGGTAGCAGCTTGAGAAAGTGATGTCATAATTATGTTTATCTCTCGCCTCATGCCAGACGCCAGCCATGAGGTCACAACAACAGGAAGTGTTGCCACAAAACTCTCATATTACAGAAACACGCGAGCAAATATTTGACATTAAATATTTAACAAATAAAGCTGGAAGAATGTACATTATTATACATATATGTATATTTAAAAATACATATGCATGTATTAAAATATATTTTTAATATATGTGTGAAATAAAAAAATATATATTTTCATAGTTTCTGGTCTTAATCTCAATTATTTATTAGCCATAATATTCAAAATAAATGTTTTTTTTTTTAAATGCTATGTGTGTGTGTTTACGTGTCATATATACAGTAGCAGCCCCAATTTTGTAACTGTAAAATATATACACATATATATATATATCTATATATATATAGACAGTTAATTAGTTTTAATATTATTTTTAATCATGACAGATTGTGTTTCTGATCTTCTTAGAAATAAATGTGCACCTGTAATATATATAAGTAGCAGTTTTATTAAATTTTTTTTAACACTGATGTTTAAAAATGTTTTTTTTTTTTTAAAAAAACAGTTATGTTGAATGACATAAAAATTGTTTGTAAAAATTGTATTGAAAATTATTCATAAGTGAATTAATTGTTTGTTTTTGTAAACAAAACAAAAACAATTTATCTAAGCAAATCTACAGTGCAGGCATGTTATTCTGAAGAATAAAAGTTTTCACAATTTTTTAGCTAAATTTTAAATTTTTTCTGCTTGAGACCTTTTTCTGTTGATGTATCTAAAGTGAGGTAAATCAAATTAACCAATAATATCAAAGGCTCTTTTCGCAATCCAATCAAATGCGACGTCTTGTCGGCCCTGACAGAGCCTTATGTAGTCTTGTACATTGTATCATGCAGACTTTGGTGAGACCCCGTTAACTTCTGGCTGTACACAAGGTTCAGCTAAGCTCATGTGAACTCATTAGGGAACATTATCTGAGACCAACGAACCTCAAAATATCTCCAACAAGGGAGCTAATCACAAAACAGAGCGTAGAGTTCTCTTTCTCCGGGCCCGGGCCTGGTTTAACAGCTCGGGGTGGTAGATGCTAGTTCCTCTTTTCCCATTTCACACACCAGACGTGTTTTACCCCCACAAGAGCGATGAGTTTTCGACCCAATGTGCTTTCTGAGATAACAGAGATACTACCGATGGAAGCAATGGCACGAAAGAGCGTCCATTTTCCCACACACAAAATAGTAGATAAATGGTTCGCAGTGCTCAGAAATTTCCCAGATTCTAAAACGAACAAAAGACCCCCATTTTCAGCACATACATACTCATTAAACACACATATAGAGGCCATGTCATGACTTAAGGAGAGATTTTATGCCTGCTGTGTCTTACTATTATGTAAAATTAGGTGGGGGAGAGAACAGGAAGATGAAAGGGTTTGGGGCGAAATTATCCTTGCGCCAAACTCATCCTCTGTATAATTACAGTAACATGCTTTCTTCATGAGAGAGTGTTACATGAACCTCTCTCTCTCTCTCTCTCTCTCTCTCTCTCTGCTTAGAATAAAAACTACTGCATATGTGTGCAAAGGCTGAAACCCAGATTTGGATGAATCCATAATTCTCTGAATAAGGAGGTCACAAAGAACCAAAGAGGGAAAAAATACAAGTAATAAAAAAATGATAGCCAATTTGTCATATGGATCTTTAACTTAAATATTTGCATTACTAATTTGTATGTTTCATGTTGTTGTAACCAATATCAAACAGTATATCTAAATCTAGAGTTATGAAAAATCTTGAGGTAACATCAATTTTGTTAAACTGTTTTGCTGCTCTCAAAAAGCTGTAGGTAAAAAGAGTGTACTGCAAAACAGTATTTTCCCTGTAGTACACAAGTTTTAAATTTGCATCAACTTCACAAGCATGTTAACAAATTAAAATTCAAATGTAAATTTCATGTTGATGTAAAAACAGTCGGTATATGTAGGCTACAGCAGTGCTATATTAAAACCAAAGTCCCTTTGAGGCAAGTCATGTCAATCGGTGGCCATCTTTGAAATGCCTTTCGGGCATGCAAGTGCAGCTCCTATCTCTGTGAATGTGGAAACATCAAATTCTCCAAAACTGTTTACCAAGCTCAGGATTAAACTCATATTTGAAATCACCAATGAAATCTGACAACAACAGTCTCATAAATGTTGTTTATTTTGCTGAAATATAGCATTAAAAAAAGCAAGTCCTGAGCACATGTCTCAGAACGCTGACTGTTTCTATAGCAACCGGGACTTCTGAACGACGATTAGAGATTGGCTCTTTTACTCAGAAGGCGGGCTTCTTTCGGTAGAGCAAACATATTGAACGTTGCATTTTTTCCCCATTCAAACAAATATGACACATCTAGGGTATTCTATTGTCTTTGTTCATACACACATTCATGTGAAGTTTTATATTACCCACTATCAGTTTATGTATGTGGCCCTCTATCGGTCGAAATATAAAACTGCAATTTACTTGTGGTGAAACATTGCTTAGGAAATTACGTGCACACGCTTCTGCTTGACTGATATTTACTGGCGATACAACTATAGATGGTTTATGAAATATCAAAGGCTTACAATGATCAATCAGGCTTAGACAAAAACCTAGTTTGGAGGACAGATTTGTTATATAACTTGTAGTGGATTTTTTTTCATAAATGACATTTTGCTAATATCTAACCAAAAAAAATTCTTTTTTTCTTTATGTACGGATATGATATAAACATGCACAGAAAAATGACGAAAGTTCATTTATAAAATATTATTATAGCCTCGTTGTAAGGTTACCATTATGAATCAGGCCAAAACTTGGCCTTCATGTGATCGTCTGCTTTTGTGAACCCCCTCTCCAACTAGAGCCTTCCGTGAGATTTTGACGTGAAGATGTCATGACAAGCTTGGCCTTTCTCTCTTTCCTATGGCTTGTGCGGCCCATGGCCAAAAGGTTTTGTGGCGGAGGGACTGTGAGAGGCCTGTTCCTCTCCCCCTCCGCTCGGCATTACCCCTCTGGTTCCCATCCGCTTCCGAAGCTCTTAACAGCCCGAGCCGAGAGCTCGTAACCCCCAGCACACCCTAATGAGAGACCCGGGGACAATGCTGGCATTGTTTGGTACCTCAGCCCAAGAACAATGGATGTTTACCCAAGCAGTTGTCCGACCCAAACTCTACCGTTGATTACTGTTGGGTCTCCTGATTAACTCTGCTCCTCGCCCCAGCACAATGGACCCTTTGACTGGGCCACCGTAAGCCCCCTCCAATTTGTCCTCCCCTCCTTCACTTTTCTCTCCATCGCCACTCTTAACACAGAACTCCATCATGGGACCCGAGAGAGAGCAGCATCTCTCATAGGGCTGAAATACTGCTGCTTAATCGCCACTCACTTCAGCAGAGAGACATTAAGAGAGGAATGAAAACTGTCTGGAAAAAGACAAGTACGGACTTGAACTTCAGTATTGTAAAAAAAAGATTTAGCATCCCTAAATAAGGCTTTTGTGCTTCAAAACATGGTTTTGGTACATCCTCTGCGCGTAAAAGGTTTTCTGAGAATATCAAGTGGAAATGATTCTTAATCTAATATATGTTTAGCAGAGTTTAAAAACTTCTCTGCGCTTCCTGTCACATTTTCATTTGTGTTTTTATATTGCATTACTTCTTATCAAATGTTATACACAGCACAATGATAAATATGCTTTAATATGCTTAATAGACATCATTTTTCTTGCTAATATGAGCAACATAAGAGGAAGCATTGCATAGCTATCAATTTAACAACAGTTTGCTTATGTCCTCATGCATTAAATATAGTTCAGACATTTTCACTGATCTTATAATTTTTGTTTCCAATGCAAAAACATATGTTGCATATAAGTCATTCAAATACATAACATTTAAAATGCATGATTCTGTTTAAAAGATAGTTTTTTAATGTTTTTAAATTCTTTTATGCTCACCAAGTCTGGAATTTATTCAAGTAAAATATTTTATATATTTAAAAATTTATATTTTAAAATATTTAAAACACTATTTATTCCTGTGCCAATTAATTTGCAGATTTTTTTAGTCACATACTCCTTTAGAAATCATTTTAATATGCTGATTTGCTGCATTTTTAGCAATTATCCGTGTTATACTTTTTTTTTTATAATTCTGTAGACAGTTAAAAAAACATTTATTTAAAATAAAATGTGTAGCATAAATTTACTGTCAGTATTGAACAATTTAATGCATCTTTTCTGAAAAAGAGTATTTTCATTTTATTACTGAACCAATACTTTTGATCAGTATATTTGAATGCTGTATCCCATAACATAAATTACAGCAACATAAATTGTTGTGGTTATGTTATGCTATAGCTATACTGTACCACAACATACACAAAATGCTTTCTGTTTGCTTACACTTGTACATTCCAGCAGCCATGTTTTATCAGTGATTTGTATGCAAACTTTCACACAACATATTTCAGAAGTAAATCCCTGTATAAAATGGGTTTAAAGTAATCCTGGTATTATAAAGCCTGTAAATTTCAAGTCCAGTTTCACACACTGGCACCTCTTCACGCCATCACTGCACATAATGTATGGAACGGCCCTCAAACTTTGTGCAAAATACATTTAACACAAGATCCGATGCTGGGCTAAAACTTAATGCATCGTCATTAAAGATGAATTCTTGAATTCAAGCTTTAATTTCTCATGCATATTGCATGATATCAGCTTATCAATCTACTCGCTGCAATTAATTAATGTGCCAACTGATTAACAAATAACGTCGAAAACACCCACTAAATGAATTGAATTTCAAAATTTTCAAGCCTTGTCTGTTGCTGTTTGAAATAACATGCAGCTCTGTGTGTTTCTATGGCCGTCAGCACTGCGACAAACACACACACACTGTGCTGAACGTCTGCAGTCGGCCCATCTGCCCAGCAGAGCTGCTCAGCATCCAGGCTTCGATATTCAGATGAGGCCCGCGCAGATTAATAAATCATTAAGACGGTGCTGTCTATAACGGCCTCATTCACACGCTCTCCGGACACCGAGTGTCTGCTGCGAGCCCGGCATTAGACATGCAAGAATGTTAATGTCGACACGCATTATAAGAAGCTTGTGAGGCGTCTGTCTGCACGCTGGGCCTGTGCACATCTCGCCATGTTGTGTCTGAGAGAGAAGCCCCTCTAGTCTGGAGTAAGAAAACCCACTTTAATGTGGCAAAGGACAGATGTGCCGATAATATATAGAACGTGGCCTCAATATGAAGCATTTTAAACATTTTAAAGAATGTAATATACATGGTCTAAGATTGCGATATTTATTTTTAAACAAATAAATACAAATGTATTAAAATATAAATAAATGAAAAAACAAATAAAAAATCTGAGTGATTTTAATAAGAGATACTAGTTTTTATTGATATTTTGAAGCTTTTTTTCCAAAATTAAAATGAATTCAAATTAAAAGTTTGTTATACTGCTTTATATTTCAGTTAAAGTTTAAGTAACTTCGTTGTGTGTTTTGGTCTATATGGTTTTTGTTATTTTTTATTGAAGTAAAATATATATATATATTTTATTTTATTTTTATTTATATTTTATTTTATTTTTGGTTTTAGTTTTATTAAACTACATGCTAAATGAATTATCTGTCTTTGCATGGAAAATAGTTATAAATATAGGCTAATTTAAAAAAAATAATTGCACATACACAAGCTGTACAATAAAATATATTTATGTCTGGGTTATTTTAGTTAGCAGCTCTCAGATAAAAGTATACATTTTCTTATACAGCATGCGTGCAAGCAATTTTTTCTTTGAATTAGCAAAATATTTTTGTCACAAAGGTTGATAATTAAATGTTTCTGTATTTTTCTTCCCCTTTTTTTTTTTTTTTAAGTAAAAACATTAGTGCACAGGAAAAGACACCTGTTTTCCTTTTTTATTCTCCTTTCTGGTCCATTCAAAGCATTTTGTCTCCTGCTTAACCCAGCATTTTAAGTACACAGTGAGGGGGATGATTGCATCACAAAGGAAAGCACCAAGTCCATACCCCTATTTTGGCTTTGCAATTTGCATGCATTTGCATGATTTTATTATGCACATGCCTTTTGTTCCCTGGGTGGGAACCAAGAAAAAAAAAAAAAAGATGGAGCCCGTGCAAATCCACCTCACACACAAAAATACACATTTGCGGTTGGGTAGGAAGATTTTGATGAAAGCTGTGCTGCTAATATTTACGCAGCGGTGCATGTTTAGCAACAATCAACAAATTAGCAGCAGAAAAAATATGAATATATTTATTTGTGGGTTGTTTTGTTGTTGCTTATTGATATTTGCATGCTGTTTTATTCTATTATTACTCCTATTTCTGTGCAGACACACACACCTAAAACTTTCAGCTTCATGCAGACCCACCGTTTCGTAATTATAATCTAAATATCACATCATTACCGTCTGCTATCACAGAGAACTTCAGTGGGAGTCTAATGTAACAGTCCAATTCGACCGACTTGATTTGAAGAAATAGGTCAGGGGTTTAATGTTGCCTTTGGCCTGGTTTTCTGAACCACCCTGATTCAGACACACACACACACACACACAATGACTGTTGAGTCTTCTGGCTCGATAAACATTTCCTCTGACCAAAGTAATTCTTGTAGCGCAACAAAGTCTTTTTTCGAACACGTCATTGGCATTAACAACATAGCATTACAATAATATTTACAGCCCGTGAGCTTGAGTTTCCTACCTTTAACCCCTATACGAGCACTCTTTGCACTGATATTATTTTGTTACGTTTATGTTTTTTGGTAATTTGCATGCATATCTTTGAGTTTTTGGATTTGTCTGCAGTGGGAAAACAAATCTCAGATGTGCTACGAGCATCTTGAGCAAACATGCACATGTGCATGTGTCTATGAATGGTCCGCAGAGGATGTTCCCATCCCTTTTTCTGGCCTCTGGCTCTCCACTCACCTCATGTTGCATCAGCCTCATGAGGCAGCGCTGCCTCCACTTCCTCCTGCGGGCGACTCCGAACCCCAGCTGCCTCTAACACACACAGAGAAACACAGATATTTTACATTACACCCACTATAAAAGGCACATACTATTCTGTTAGCTTTACCACATAATAGAGCTCGGTATCTCATGTTTAGAGATATATATATATAATGTCTAGAATTTGCAATATACACATTTATGCAAAGAAACTTGGGATTCAAAGAAAACATTTAGTTCAAGGGGGGAATCGAACCCATGACCTACTGTTGGGGCTACATTTTAGTTACGCCGTATACAGCCTATTTTTAATACCAGTTTCTGAAATCGCTTTTAATGGCTAGTACTTTATCAGAAAAAGAAATAAATAAAGCCACTACCAAAATGTTTTCATGCTTAAGCAAACTAATCAAAAATTAAGTTTTGATATATTCACAGTAGGAAATTTACAAAACATCTTCAAGGAACATGATCTTTACTTAATGTCCTAATGATTTTTGGCATAAAAGTAATATCTATTATTTTGACCCATAAAATGAATATTTGGCTGTTGCTATAAATATACCCCAGCGACTATCAAATGTGCAAAAAACTATTTGGTTTAAGTGGTTTATCAGTGCGACAAAACTGTATATAATGGTGAGCTTATTATCTTACAAGGCAATTTTAATGGAATTTTATGCAATAACTTTTAACGGGCAGTACTTCATTATAGTCTAAAAGAAAGAAAGTCCACAAGCTAAAAATGGTTATGCCTAAGATTTGTTTCACAAGTGCATAACTATCAACGGCACCTATTACTGCATGAATATCTTAAATCTGAATGAATTATTAACAGCGTTTCTCATGTCTGCCATCTATCTGTACTTCTTCTGTTCATATTTCATGCATGCCACTGATGTGACTCCAAAAGCAATTCCTCTAAAATGTTTAGCATATTTGAAATGTGTGCACTGTTAAGTAACGTGCAAATTAAAGAAGACATAAAGCGCATATTTGTTTCCGCCGTACAAATGCAGAACTACAGTGTCACCATCCATATGCTCTTTATACTGTACGTGCGACGCCGAATCAGAACACAAGATGCCAAACGTTCATCAAAGCGTCTCTCCTGAGAATCTCCCGGCAGTGTGATTACCACCAATCATACGCCGGAGCTCAGGGTGCTAAACCAATGAAAATGGTGCTAATTAGAAAATTGGTATTCATGGTAACGGGCAGCCATTGTGCTGTGACATATGCAAAGCGCGCAACGTGTGTGTGTGTGTGTGTGTGTGTGTGCGCCAGCAGACATTTTGGGATTGCCCTCTCAGTCTCCACTGCCAAAGCCATAAGATGGTGGCAAACAGAAGGCAATGCTTCCACGGTGGACAATGACGTGTTTGGAGATGCCCATGAACCATCGACGCTTAATTAAAAGGGTCGTGCTGTACCAATTATCATTTTCAGATGACGTCTTTTTAACATCACACAAATCAGTGCTTTTATTACTTTTCCTGCAGTCAAAAAACATGCGATTCTCAACTGAATCTTGGTTTTGTCAGAATAAAGAAATATATCTTGGTTTTTACTATATGTATATTTTTTAATTAGTCAGTTTGCAGTCCAAATTTCATGCTAGCAATAATTCCATTGTTGTATTCTTTCTTGCTATCCTCACATCTGTGTGTTTGCCATCAACTGAAGGAAAAGCGGCTCCCCGTGTCTCTCCATCAAAATCCCAGAGTCTCTGGGCAAATTAGCAGTCTCGTTGTATTAATGAGCCGGCTCAATGTTTACGAAATACAAAGCCATTTGCAGATTGCGCTATATCAGCTATTGTCGAAAATATTAAAAGATTTGTTCTAAATCAGAGATGGAAACACAATTACAGGATATCAGGATTTGGTCTCTGTATATTTTCAACCCGTTCATTCAAGAAAATTAGCTTGTTTTAGCTGTGAAATGCAGCTGATCTTTATTAACAGCTGATACGGTTCGGTATTAATATCCTTCAGTGTTGATGACAGATTATGTTCTCATTATAAATTGCTCTCAGAAGATCTAAGATAGTAATATCTCTGTGACTAAAGCAGAGTAACATGAGGTGATTCTCATTACACTTATTGCAGCTATAGACACAGTGGCACCTCCGGCTCATATAGAGTCAGCTCGCCTCATCATCTCCATGGAAACCCCAATCATCTCAAGAGCTCATCACACATGACAGATTTGCCAAAAGTGGGCGGGTACATCATAACTGCAGATTGATTAGCAGATATTCTAGTGCTCTCTCTCTCTTTCACTACTAAATCATTTACAGTTTCTTTATTTAGTTCAGGTGTTGAAATAGGAAGGGGTTTCATTTTCACTGATTATATTAAGTTTTGTAATTGGAATATTATTCAACTGACGTCATTTAATGCCCTCCCCACCGTAAAACAATGAACGAATGAATGGATTTTATAAAAAATAAAAATAAAATGCAATTTAATGCATGATGTGGATTATGTATTTCAGATTTTATATTTTGTTCAGGTAAATGTTCTGACTAAACAAAGTGGCCCATTTCTGTTTTCTTTTCTTGTGAAGCAAACAGGTGTAAACATTCCTGAACTCTCTGGAAATACATTTGAATGTTTTTTTTTTCTCTCTCAAGGTCTATCTTGTTTTTTGGCTTGATCTTTCTGTGACCTCGAGTGGTGACCCGTCTGACCTCTGATGTCCTCTGTCCCAAAGGAATCAAAGTTCAGAGTTCGGCATGTGCTTCATGGTCAAATTCAAGTTCAAGTCGACCCTCAAAACTGATTTCATATGCTAAAACACACAACACAGCATAAATATGTTATATGAACCAACATCAATATTACTGAACAGCAGCCCAAAACTCTGTTGACTATATGTTCTATCAGAAGGCTTGCACTGGCACATAAGGAATTTGTCAAATAATATATTTGTATTAAAATTAATGTAGTGCAAAACACTATGACAACACAAATAAAACTTTTTAAATAAAACCAAACAAAATGTGATGGTTTGCACAGGAAAGTCTGTGAATTCTTCTTTCTGCATTAATAATGATTTATGAAGTGATTCTTTTTAATTATAAAACAGTTTAAAATGCATTTAATATATGTAAGGTAATTCATACTTACTATTTACAAAACATATTCTTAAATATATGTATCACTTTGTTAAATTTAATATATTACAAAAGTATAAAGTAATTCTACTGTATTAAGGGAACTAAATCCCAATGAGGATAATATGTGAAAATTAAAGATATGAAATTAATATAAAAGTAGTGATTTTGTATGCGCTTTGATAATAGAAAATACCTTTAAAAAACAAAAGGACGAGAAAGAGAAAAAAACAAGTCAACTGAACGTGAAAGAAAAACAAGGAAACAACTTTTTGTCTACATATTCCTAAAGTACAGCTGGCTGCTTAATGATGTGTGAGAGAGAGCCTCTAAATCAGTTGTCAGCTCTCGGGGCCTCTATGTCGGCCTAGTCGTGGACAGTTTACGAGTCGTGTGTGGATGTGTAAGTACAGCATCCCGTTCCACATTCCCGTCACACACATGCTCTCCAGCATCCTCCATTCACTACATCTCCGCTGTTCCACCCTCCACAGAGATGCAGATGAGCAGGGCGCACTTGAGCCCCCCCTCCCAGGGCTGTCTGTCATATTCTGCCCCAGACAAGACATTGCCCACTTGCCCTCGAGCGTGGGAATGGGGGTCCACGGGCGTTCACATCATCTCCCCCACGTGCGCTCGACCGCATCAATTAAGGATGAGTTTCTATGCCAATTCCTTCCTCCATCCCATTATGTCCCAATTATTTCATTTGAGGAGCTTGAATAAGTCCAGAGTCAACGATACTCGGACGCACGTGGGTTCCAATGAGCTGACAACTACAACAAACTTACGCCTTTGTCTCCTGTGTGCTTTGCATTCATCCTTTCATCCAAAAGCTTTAATAACATACAAAACAAGGCATCCCGAAGCGTTTGCGTGTGCAACAATACATCTAACGCCTATATTTCGCCGCTATATGTAATGCTCCACGTTGAGATGCTGATCGAAGCGGTTCTTACTTTCGGTTATCTAGCTTTATGACGACCAGCACACTCATACAGCTAGATAACCAAAGATAACAACACGCCTCCAACGTGATGTGTCACACCACAAGTGCAAAAAACCCATTTGCCCCAATTACTCCAAGTCAGCAGATGCGAGTAATTAGTTGCACGCAAAAAAAACCCCAGAAAGTTCATCCAAATGAGGTCGATCCCGTCCAACTTGGCTCCCGCGCGCAATTGTTGAACTTCTTCATTATTGACTCGAACGATTAAGGCAACCCTACGAGGCGCGAGCCTGCTACATCCATCCATAGCAGCGAGGATGCTTTTATTCCAGTCGGAGCTCGGCTTGGCTGGATTTACAGTGCGGTACGCATGAAATCCTGCGTATCCAGGCAAGAGAATAAACGGGCGCGCAGCAAAAAACGCAAGGCATAAAGACAGCATTGGGCACAGAGCGAGAGCTGGAGAGTAAACACATGCGTGTTCGGGTTTGGGCTTCAAATATCACTCTCGCATCATGCGTAAAATGCGCGCAGGTTTGATCCGGAGGCATTTTCGCTCCTCTCGCTCGGGGTAACATCATGACGTCCTTATGGCACACGGATGACGTGCTTACGGATGACAGGACTGACGCACTCAATGGGCTCCATCTCTAGTCCCCAAAATGCGCACAAACCTCGTGAGGTCAGAGGTCTCGAGGTCGCGCCGGATTTAAATGTCCATTTGGAGACGCACGCGGCGACGCGCACCGACTTGCCCCTTTTCTGCAGTGTGCATTTATGAGCATACACCAGGATCACATATTGACCAGGGTCAAAAAAAGCTTTCCCCACATATTGAAAAATGTCAATTTTCTGCTTTTCGAACTGTTTATATATTTTATAAGATATTCTAAACTACTAGTTTTAGTAATAAAGAAATATTTGCGCCATGCCATGAAAACCAGCTTCAGATGGCAAATTTTGCTCAGTCATTTATGATTCTGTTATAGACCTCATCGTTCCAGCTGTTTAGTTTAAGTCACAAGAGTTAAACTTCGAGCTTGTTTGTGTAACAAAGTTTTCACGGCATCGCTTGTGTAATTACGAATCATAATTAATCATTACGCGTCTCTTAGATTTTAGAAATACTTCACTGATCTATTGCAGTGTATACAGGCCTGTAAGCATTTCAATATTATTGAATATTATAAGAAGTTTGCCTTTTAGATTCGCTTTAGCACCTGATTCCAGTTCACTCGTCAATCTCAAATACTGAATAACGCTAAATACAATATGATCAGAAGAATGCACAAAATTACCTAACCATCATTTCACAACTAATTAAAGCAATATCACCTAAATAGGCTATATTTTCTCTTTGCACATATTTAATCTTAGTCCACACACAATCGACACATATATACATTTTCATACTCCAAATATTAACTCCTATAAGAAGGTTTTCCTTAAACATCTAAACGACAGAAAATAAAGCAGCTGAATAGAGTAAATTAACCCATCACTTCTACTCACATGGATGCAAATTACAGTAGAACAAAAGCTTGATTTTACAGGCTTCAGAATGACATAGATGCAAGTTCTTAAAATAAATCAAACATTTAGCAACATAATTTTAAAGCACAATAACATGTATCTGTTCTCTTTGAGCAGTTCTTAATTGAACCACCCTGAAGTAATTAACCAAGGTGTTCGGTGTGACGTCACACAGAGGACAATTAACATGTATTTATCGTTTGTTGAACAGCCGACGACTCGCAGATCAATAAAGCATGTGTGTTAATAAAGTATAAAGATTTTCAGTTAACATGAGTGTTTTAAAAAAGACGCGTGCTTTGGTTATATTTAAAAAGAAAAATACACCAAATAGGCATATTGTTTAATAAGCAAAACATTAGGTTAGAAAAATAATAAAATATTTGAAATTACTTGATTTGTCAACAATGTTCTGGAAAACAAAGGCCAGATATTTTTTTTCCTTTGATGAAAACGCACGACAGATTTTAAAGCAACGTGGCCTATTTTTGCTAAATTAAAAAGCACGATGCAGGTTACTTACATTCTCCTTGGACTCCCCATGGCATCATCTGGATGTGAAACGGATAAACGAACATCCTCGATTAGAAATCACATCCACGAAATCCTTCCAAGGACTAGTTTGCTGGAGACGCACGAGGCATCGCCGTTTGAAAGCATCTTATTCCATCCACAGGATAAGAAGGTGTGAGGGAAGAGCAGAACTTCCTCACATGGCTGCCTGAGCGCGAGAGCGAATGGAAAGTGCGGCGCGAACCCTGCAAGTTTGGGTGGGTTTGAGAGGGTGGGGGGGCGATTTATGATCCACCCCTTCTACCTCTGCATTATACGTGCGATGAAATTAATATCTGATTCAACTGCCCAAACTTGCTCAGACTTCGCTTTAGGAGTTCTTGATGCACGAAGGTCTTCAAAATGCCCAAATGACGTGACCAGGTGTGACTCACCTGAATAAGACACCGGTTCCAACGCGTCCTCATGTGTTGCCTTTCATCTGCTGACTTTTTCTACAATTTGGAAACAATTATAAATTTCCCACTTACAAAAAGTATCGTTTTTTATTTGATCATTTTCGTTATTCATTTATGATTTTGGGTCTCGTTTGATGCAGGACTGGAGGGGGGTCACGTTCAATGACGTCGTCTTGTTTGTTACGTGCGGCCATATTTAGATACACCGAGGAAATTAGTGATGCTCAATATGCAAATCAAGCCATAATGACTACAACATTCAGACGAAACAATGTCTCGTGCAAAAACCGTAATTGTCTAGGAAGGATGTTGGTCTACGAGTTGATTTCTTAAGAAAACAAATTCTGGAGGTTAATGCCGTTGGAAGAAGGAAATCAGAGCATGTGAGAAATTAACGCCTGTGATAATCAGCTGCTTGATGTGTCTTTGTGTTTGTCACCAGGCAGAACAGCGGCTTCAGGAGCTCATCTGTATTCTTTGAGAATTTTAAAGCACCTCAAAGTTGTTTTCTCTCTCTCTCTCTCTCTCTCTTCAGCAGGTGAGTATTTTGATTTGTCTAGAGTTCTTTGATTGAGTATTAAATATTCATTTTTAATTGTGCTTTACTCCTCACTGAAATCAAAAGTTATTTTACCTCGATTATACAGTTTAGTTTTTAGGAGAACAGTCGAGTTTTATTAAAAACAACAATAACATTATGCATATTATATGCTGCAACGACAGTATTCATTGCAACCAGATTAGATTTTATGAATTAAGACTAATGGAAATAAAATTCTTTATTAAATACATATGTTGTATTCTCAACAAACTAACTTACATTTCATGTGAAAAGGCATTGGTCTGTGTGAATATGAATCCGGCATCTCCAGGCGTCAGATGTCTTGAGTTCATGCTCATTGTCAGAGATGTTCTCACGCGCATTATGAGGACACCAGAGCAAATCGCAAACATCTTTTATGTTTCTCATAACGCAAATGGTAATTATTGATAACAATAATAAAATGATTCTTTTGTGTCTGAAAGCAAATCATGTTTTTAGGAATGTTTTTAAAACAAAATATAAAAATCTGTATTTAATATGCACAACTAAACGACCACAGGCCTTTAAATGGAGTGTTTTTTTTTGTTTTCTTATATAGGCTTTTTATGTTTGCAGTACGTTCATGAACATAAAAGAGAAGGACAAATAGCAGAACAACGAGACCCTCTCTCACACACACACACACACACACACTCACAAGCACACTCGGTCATGATGCTTTTGTTGAGATTAAAATAAATAATTACAGTAAAAATGTTTTTTTTTAAACGTAAACTGTGAGATATTCTCTATTTTCAGAGGTGAACACTTTTTAGACATTAATAAAGCCGAAAAAATCCATCTCGAATTTTTTACATTTTGGATGCGAAATCTGTGTGTTTTTATCCTTATATTATTTATTACTTTATTTAAAATGTATTTCTTATTTGTTCATGTATTTCAGGACATACATTACTTAAGCTTCATATTTCGACAGTTCATTCTGACAGGAACCCATGAATGTGTGTGTGTGTGTGTGTGTGCGGCGGCTCACAGATCTGTCTGTTATTGCGCTACAGCGACACCTGGCGGCAGCTTCAGTCCTGCTTTTTCATCAAGAATCTGAAACAACATTAGATTTATATGTTCGTTGATATTCTATAACGCACCTCTTTCATTTATCATTATCATAATATCATATTTGAACACAGATAGACGCCTAATTTTCACAACAGATTAAAGAGCAGTTTGGTAGGATATTTTGCACTTCTTCATAAAATGAATAAACTGAAATGTTTTATTGCGACATACGGAATTATTGTTAACTGCTTTGTCGCTTTTGATGGCAATTTTAATGGCATAAACAAAGATCTATATTATATGCTATTATATGCTACATTAAAACGCATGAACGTACATCTACCTAGTTTTCCTCGTGCTGTCGATTGGAGTAGGTTTTCTTCTGTAATTTCAGTTCTAATAACTAATTTCGTCGATTTTAAATTCACGGGAGATTTGTCTGATCTCTTATTTATTGAGATGTCGATGTATTTCCAAACCCGAATGATATTTGTAGCAGCTGTTCTAATAAAAAACGCGCGCTTACAAACATATTCTCTGTATTTAAATAGTTATATTTCGAACCAAAAAAAGTATAGGCTACCTTAATTGTAAGACAAAGGCATATTCTGTCCATTTCTTTTTTATTTCCTGCCTTTATGTACTATAATGAATAACTGTGTGATTATCGCGTCAAATTAACTTATACAGCAATAAAGACGTGTTACAGAACCATAAATGTTTTCGAAAATATTTGTCCTTGCAAAATTATTTTAAAAGAGCATATGATTTAACTGCATATTTAGCTTTTTTCTTTTTTTTTGCCCACTCACAGCTTACCAGAACATACCACCAATTTCAGATATGAGCCTGTCTTTCTGTAAATATTTCATAAGCAGTTTACTGTAGACTTATGTTTTAATTATGAATTTGAAGATCTGAGTTTAGGCTGTGAAAGCTGAACGTGTCATGATGATATGTTTTGACGCTGAAGCTGCAAATGTTTTATCTCAGTATTCTGACAAGGGTTTTTAAAGACAAAGACTACAAACAGAGTGGTGGTATTTTAAACCAACCCAGCGAACAGGAAACGTTCTCAGAACGTTCTGACAATGTTCTTTTAAAGTAACGTTTATATAGTGTGAAAAATCCAATTGTAACATTCCCATGATGTTTGCAAAAACGACTAAATAGAATGTTCTCTTTTGAAACGTCTAAAAACCGTCCGGAAATGTTTCCATAACTTCATGGGAAGATTAGCAAAACATCATTTGAACAACATAGGTGAAAACAGATGTCTGTGAATGATTTGCTATTATTGTAAATACTAATCAAAATCCAGCAGTGTACAGTAAAATCCATAACTAAAAGAAAACAAAAATTCTGTAAAGCCTGAAGTAAAAAGTTTACTGTATATGGCTTCTTTTGAAGCTTTGTATTCATCCAAAAAAAAAAAAAAAAACCCATGAAAAACCCCCCCACAAAATATAGATTAAGCAGCACAATTGTTTTCAACACTGATGATAATAAGAATAGTTAAGCAGCAAGTAAGTACATTAGAATGATTTCTGAAGGATCACCGAAGACTAGAGTAATGATGCTGAAAATTCAGCACCACTTTACACTTTACAATATATTCAAATAGAAACTGGTTATTTTAACTTGTAAAAATATTTAACAATATTACTGTTTTATTAATCAATTACATGCAGCCTTTGTGAGAATAAGAGGCATATGTCTATAATCTGATGCAATAAAGAAATAAATAAAGCCTGGCGTGAAATTGTTTATATGGCTTTTATTTTTGGAGCTCACACTGCTTTACCTCTCTGTTCAACATCGGCAAAGCTTGAAATCACATTCTGACTCATGTGGTCAACAGGTTAGCAACAAATGCTCTGCATTTTTATGAAAATATAAGCAAAATGTATTGTACATCTCTTCCACCGGGGATAGGCAATACATGGCCAGGAGAACTTTAACGTTGTTAACACGGCTCTGAAATATCAACAACATTTACAAGAGAATTTGCGAATTTGGAACCCTTCCCGATTCCATTTAGAACATTCCTCAGCCCCGGGCCCGTGCCAGTCTTCAAATGGTGCGTGATGGCTTTCTCTCTCACTCCGTTAATCGTAAAGAAACCTGCAAATCCTGGCAGGCTCATTTACCCAAAAGCCTCATTGTTCTCTATTTACATAAATACGTTGAACCTGCAACACAACAACGTCTGTGATAACATACATTTGCAAGTGAGCGTAAAAGGCCCCGGTCTGTACGGGAATATTACTTGTACGAGCCCTGAGACACGTCAATGCCTCTATTAATAGTTTAATTATGCATAATATATTACTGAAACTAAAAAGTAGCTTTACCAAACAAGAGTACCAGACTTCTCTTTTTAATCCTGTATGCTTGTATACACTGCATAAACTGCATGTATCTTTTTTTAGTTTTTTTTGTCTTTTGTAGTTTTCCCCACACGTGGCACAAGCGATGCATGTCCCATGCCCCCGACCCCAAATCACAAACACACCCACCCGCCCTGTTTATCATATATATATCAATTTTAATACTTGATGTAGCACTCGCACTCCGCAGAAACAAATAGAATAATACTAAAGTGAAATCTTTGCATAGAAAAGCCGTCCGCGATCACGAGGCCCAGCCCTCGGACAGACGCATGCGCTTGACAGACGGGCTCTGCCGCTCGTCCGGAGAGGGTCTCAGCAGTCCCATGGGCGAGTGGAAGTCGACGCGGTGCTCCTCACGGTCGCTGCCCTCGTACGAGCTGCCGCAGCTGCTCAGGCTGTCGACCGGAGAGCGGCCCGCGTCCTGCCGCAGCTGACCCTGCTGAGAGGCTGCCGCCGGCTGCTGCTGCTGCTGGAGCGGAGGCTGGCCGTAGACACCCGGGGTGCCTCCGGTCCGGTCTCGGGGAGGGGACACGGGTTCGGACTTGATGTGCAGGCTCTGATTGGACGGCAGCGAGAGGGTGGAGCTCTGACATAACGCCGTGCTGGTGCAGTTCCTGCCGACCGAGAGGAAAGACACAGTTAGAGGCCGAGCTGAAAGACCCACTATTTTTTTTAGAGATTTATCCAAACTGTTTCTTTTCTAAGGCCCATGTTCTAATGATTTGGTAACACTTTACAATAAGACGTTATTTGTTGACATTTTATTAACTAACATGAATGAACAATGCATTTATTACAGTATTTATTAATCTTCACTAATAAAAATACAGCTGTTCATTGCTTGTTCATGTTAATTCACAATGCACAAACACAGCTTGTGGTTTTAATAATGCATTAGTAAATGCTGAAATTAACATTAACTATGATTAATAAATGCTGTAGAAGTATTGTTCATTCTTAGTTCATGTTAACTAATGGAGTTAACTAAGGTTAACTAATGAACCTTTTTAACAATTATTTAAGTAAAAAGTTAACATGTAATTTAAAATAATAAAATAATAAACTGAAATAGTGAATTTGAGAATGTATTATATTATATTATATTATATTATATTATATTATATTTCAAATTTTTCATTCTAAATGTTGCATTACAATAAAAATATGATCCCATATTCCCAGCAAAACTGACCTGAAAAAAATTAACATAGATTTGAGAGTGCATATATCATACTATAATATTATTTGACATTTTATTTTTAAAAAATTACATTTCACTTAAAAATAATAACCTAGATTCCCTGCAAAATAAAGTGAAAAGTTGAATAGTTTGATTTGAAAAGTATATTTAGTATATTCATTATGTATATATATTTAAAATATATTTGTAAATATATATGTATCTATAATTTCTTATATTTAAGACAAAATATGTTGCTTATATGTTAAATATATTTATATATAATAGAAATTATATGAATATAAATGTAATTACATTTAAATTTTCATAAAATTAAATTACATAAAAATGTACGTGTGTGTCTTTATATATAAATAAATATACACAGTACATACACATATATGAAAAAAATATTTTGGATGAGATTATCTATCTATATATATATATATATATATAAATATGTATACTAATTTGATGTTTTATTTAGAAAATTTGCAATCTAATTAAAAATAAAAACCTAGATTCCCTCACAAAATAAAATAAAAATTAGTCAAAAGTTGACAAAATTAACATGTATATGAGATTATATGATTATTTTATGATTATATGATAATATTTTAGTTTGACATATTATTTAAAAATAAAACCCAAATTTTCAGCAAAAAAATTTAAGTGAAAAGTTAAATTAAAATGAAAATTAAATTAACAAAATTGACTTATGAATGTATTGTCATAATGTGTTACAATTTTTGCTTTGTAATATAAAAATAAAATATCAGATTCCCAGCAAAACAATTTAAGAGAAAAGAACAACAAAAAAAAAAACATAATTTTTTTATTATTATAATTATTATAATTTTATATATTTTTTACATGTATTTTAATAAATTTATAGTAAATTATGAGTTTAAAATAAATTACATTATGATATAAGGCACTGCACATGCCCACAGTGATTGTTCTGTGGTTATAGTGAGCGTAACAGCTGATATCCAGTGTGTTTTGAGTGCATGGGTCAGACTGATTCTGCTCACCCTAGATGTCCAAGACCAGAATGCTGCATGTTTTGTGGCCAGCCGGTCATCGAACCCAGATGAAGAGAAGCTGAGCTGTTAAAACCGGTCAGAGAGGACAGGTCTCCACTGCTGAGAGAATATTCTGGAAAGGGAGAGAAAGATCTGAGTTCAACTCACTGCATATAGACTGCTTTCTTACTGCAACAGAAAGATGCTCAAAGAATATTAAGTCAATGGCGCCATCTGGTGGTGTATTCAAGACTCTTCAAATAGTTCAAATCGACTGAGCAATACATAAACTGTTAATGGAAAAAAAATAAATAAATAAACAAAATGTACATGATACAACATACAGTTAAAATAAACAATAAAATGAAAATATACACTATGATTCAAAACTTTGGAAGTAGTACTTTTTTCTTTTTCAAAAGTGACATTTATAATGTATAATAAATACATCTGGCTATTTTAGAATTCTGATCTTACAAGTAGCAAAACAGTTTTTAACACTGATAATATTAAGAAATATTTTTTGAGCAGAAAATCAGCATATTAGAAGGATTTCTGAAGGATCATGTGACCTGAAGACTGCTGTAATGAAGCTGAAAATTCAGTTTTGCATCATAAGAATAAAAAATTATATTTATAAATAAATTAAAAAAACAATACTGAATTGTAACAACATTTCACAATATTACTGTTCTTACAGCATTAATAAATGCATCCAAAAAACTAAATGGTAGTGTATAGTAAGGTAAATATTCTGATTCACTCCAAAACTATGTGACATTTGTGAAGTTATCTGTTTTTAATATAGTTACATTGTATTGTATTGTATTGAATTGGCCTTAGCTCTCACCTGTACCGTATGAGGTAGAGATGGCTGATGGGTAGCCGCCCATTCCCTGTCCTGGGAGAGTGGGCGTGGCTACAGACACCACTGGTGTGCTCAGAGACTGGGCCGACTGGGAGTTGTTTATTCTCTGGTTCTGTGCGAAAGAAACGGCACATTTAAAACAACAGCAATGCAATGGGTCTCAGTAAATGTGCAGGTGGTGTCATATCTGCCCCATCTAACTGCTTAATAGATCATGTGACCCACAATCATCCAACATCCAGAGTTCCACTGTTGCTATGGAAACCGCTAAAGCAGTCCCCTTGGCAACAGAGGAACGAGACTGTTTTGTGTGCATTTGACATAAGAACTATTAGTTTGCCTTTCTGATGGTTAATCGTGTTTCACTGCAATTCTGATACTACTTACCAGCAACATGTCAACATCCTCCGACTGGTGAGCAGTTAAAAAGAATACAGTTCTAATTAGTTCTAGTGAAACTGCACGTTATGACAAAAATCCAGTGGTCTGTATTGGTTTTATATGGGCAATGCTGATCATCTGGGTTTAAATCTCAACCTAACTACAGCTGAACAGAGATGGTATTGGATGTGTGGTAATGTTTGTGTGAACTCACGATGGAGGGCATGGTGTTCTTTGAGCCGGGAGGGATGAGGACGCGCAGGTCAGGCTTGCGGTTGCTCATGGTCATGGTCATGGGCGGAGGAGATTTGGCCTGCATGTTCTTGTTCATGTTCCCCGGAGAGACCAGCAGACCAGGGGAGTTGCGGTGGTTTCCATACCCGTTTCCTGTGGGACAGTCGGAGAGGACACGTCAAACTAACACTAGTCAGAGCAATTTTATATTTTTCATTTCAATTCAGTTTCATAAATGCAATATAAATCTTATATCAAAACATTAATGGAAACTTATTAGATTTTTTTTCCAGAAATGATGAAGTACAAAAAACCCCATAAAGCTTTAGATGTCAAAAATGTTCCCACATTGACCATTTAATTGACAAATTTTTCTTCACACAATGTTTCTGGTGAAAGTAACAGATTACAAAATAAAATAAATAAATAAATATGCATAATATATAAAATACATTTAAGAATTTTTTCTTTTATTATGGATTTTTCCTCAATAAACTCCTAATTTGCTGCTTGTTGTTTAGTTATTGGGTATTATTAGGGATATAGAATATGGTCATGTAGAATATATGCTTTATAAATGCTAATAAAGCCAATATGTTAATAATATGCATGCTAATAGTGAGAATGGTCCTTATACTAAAGTGTTCCCATTATTTTAATTAGCAAGAAAGCATAAAAAGAAATAATAATATTAATATTAACATAATAATAATAATGAGAGTAACTATTATTATTGTAACTTTTCTGCATTGCTTACATGTCTGCATAATAATAATAAGAAGAACAGATTAAAACTTTTCTGTATAATTCTAAAGCTAAAACACTTTTACAATAATAATTGTAAATGTTATTTTACTTATTTTCATATATTTGATTAAAATTGAACTTTAGAAGATTCCACTCCCGTGGCGTTATAAAAAGGACATCTTTAAAAATAATCAGAAAGCGCTTTTGAACTACTACTTGTTTGAAGAGGTCAGAAAAAATTGTCCCTTGAACCTTCAAACGACTCGGTGAATCTGACGGCTGTCACAGAGTTTAATAAATCTGTCTAAAACATAAAAAAATAACGTCACATGTTATTGTATCTGTGGTTATTTTCAAGATATTTTATCTTTTTCATATTTTATGTTCCCACATGCTTTCTAAGAAGCGCGCTACAATATTAGCTCTGTGGTCTTTTTCAAGACGCTGTCTCTAAATTGTTGCCATCTGTCACAGCAACACCACAGAACCGTCTTACGGGTAACGACTGGGGAAAAAAGAACATTAAGGAAGAAAAAATGGCAAATGTTGGCAAACGGCACTCTCACTTTTTACATTTTCTCAGATGTTCACAACAGAACAGTTAACAAAGAATTGCTTTTAGATGTCCCGATATATCCAAAAACTTGCATATGCGAGAAAAAACGTCGTTAAGACAATTCAGACTTGGAGTTTTCAACATTTGCTTTTCATTACGGCCCGTTTGGGTCTCCAGCACCAAAGCAGTGCTGGTGTTGACAGCCCGTGAGTTGTGACAATGTGCAAAGTCCATTTTCTGTGAATCAAACGTTAGCTGCTTTTAATCTCTTTCATCAAAGAACTGTGTTCACTAACAAACGGTACATCTTTTTTTTGGACCTTTCTATGAATACGTTGCGTTATGCTTCCTCTTGCCTAATGAAGGTCTTGACGGCTTCATCATATTAGAATTCACCGTAGGATGTTTTTTAAGAAACGCTTCTTTAAATACACTATTTAAGACCCTTCACCGCGACATCCTACAGCGGCTCGCTGGGTAAATATCCGGGGAGGAACTAGCCGAGCGAAAGGAAGCTTTGAATCAAACCGAGTGGCTCCATCTGTCTATTGAGACAGCAAACACACACGTATGGTAAACACACACGACTCTTACCAGCACTGGTGCCCACTCCGCCGCTGAGGTCTGGACCCATAAGGCCACCTGAGGATAGGACAGAGGAGACATTAAACAAGACTGACACTCAAAACACGTACGCCACGCCTGACTGACGCCTCCTTCCTGTGGCCAGACGGGCCGCTCGAGATATATGTACGAGAGCCAGTGTGAAAAAAGCCATCTGTAAGTCTACCCGAAGCCACAAACCCCTGTTCAGCCCTATGGAGAAGATGCCACCGTCCAAGAAAAACCTTTGAAAAGTCTGCGCGGTTTCAGACGTCGCGGTCCCTGCCAAGACTCATATTTAGTTTTGCTTCTGTAATACGAAGCAAATTGTTCCAGGAGGGCCAAGGATAATGACAGGACAGACGCTGCGGTCAGAAGGACTCTGACCAGAGCACAAAATAGATCTTTTAGACAATAATAACAAGCCCACAGAAGAATTACGCTTCCCACACGTATGTCACCGCAGACTGTCTTTTTCTACCACTATGTTCATTTTTCTTCCCATTGCTTCCTCTTTCTGTTTCTATATACATTCTAAACACACATATCTGGATGTTTCTTTTGGCCCTGCGGATCTTTTGAAATGAAACACTGCTAAGACTTTTCACACTGTCACACTTGTCTAAAATGTGTTACTATGCAGGCGTCACAAGAGAATACTGCGAATTCTGAGAATTTTGTTTTATTTTACTTTATTTCACTTGCCTGAAGCACATGTAATTTCCAAACGTTTTTGGAATAAAATCACCTCTTTATATATATATATATATATATTTCATTTATCATATTATTTCTACTTCAGTTTATATAGCATATATATACTATATATACACTTTTCTTTTGTTGCTTGTTTTCCTTCGGTTTCTTTGGTAGTTCTGTTTTTTTAGGTTGAAAACAAGTAAAAGAATGTATTTTTAAAATAGAAAATTTTTAATAATTAAAATAAAATTTTTATTATATTACATTATGTTATAATATATATATATGTAATATATATATATATCAGTGCTGTCAAACGATTAATCACATTTTAATTCTTAAATATTTTTAATAGTGAAAACAAATAAAAGAATAGATTTTTTCAAAAAAGAAAAATTAAAAATGTATATATATTTTATTATATTACAATGTTATAATATATGTATATATATTTGTGCTGTCAACTGATTAATCGTGATTAATCGCATCCAAAATAAAATTTTTTGTTTAAATAATATATATATGTATATATATATATATATATATACACGTGTGTACTGTGTATATTTATTATGTATATATAAATTCACACACATACAGCATATACTTTGAAAATATTTACAAGTATAGGCTATACTTTTATATTTTATCTCATATATAAATTTAATTAATATATAAACAACATATTTTTCTTAAATATATACATGTATGTGTTTTTATTTATATACATAATAAATATATACAGTACACAGACATATATTATGTAAACTAAACATTTTATTTTGGATGCGTTTAATCATGATTAATTGTTTGACAGCACTAGTATATATATATATATATGTATATAAATATATGGATTAAATGGATTTCTACATTTTAAGACTGAAAGGGTTTCCAGTAAAACATAAAAGGAATAACAGCATTCAAATAACAAAAACAAAAATCTGTCTAAAATCTGTATGTTTTTATAAAAATCAATCCTTGTGACAGCGGAAGAAACACCCATATACATGTGTTCAGAGTAGGGATAATGTGTTTTGATAAATCCTAAGCTCTCGATCCTCTCAATGAAGCCTAGACCACAAAAACAGATCTTTCAAAAGTCAAAACGGGAGTTTAAAGGAAAATATGGTCATCTTAATTTGCCCGCTGAAAACCGGGAGTTCCTTTACAAGCAGCCAAAACTCCCATCGAGACAGACACTTTTTTTTCGTCTCTGGGACAGCCTCTGGAGTTCTGCTGAGCACACAGTGTTTATATTACAGGCCCGGCCCGGCACAGATGAATATGGCTGAAAGAAATATTTGAGCGCATGTAATGATCTGTATGCGTTTGAATACATGCGAGGTGTGTTTTCATAGCCTCGGTGGAGCTGTTGGTGGTCCTCTCTAATGATGTCAATAAAGCGAGGAAATGAACATTATTTGAAAGCGTACCAGGAGTCCCTGGCAAAGCGGAGAGCCTGGTGCGGGTCAGTACCTGTGTTGCCTGCACTCGGGGGCCGGTGGGTCACTCCAGGGGACATGCTATTCCTCTGCAGGGAGGGGTGGGCCAGCGGCAGCATGTTGGGGTTACCCAGAGACGCTCCCGGGTGGCTGTAGATCAGACTGTTGGGGTTGCTTACAGGGATTGAGACGGGTATGTCATAATTAGACTGAGGGATGGCCTAAAAAACAAAAAGCATGGAAATCAATCACCATTATAAATATAGAAATATAGTATGTAAATAGAACAGAAAAATATTGGATGTAGTGTATTATAAGCCAGGTCGATTAATCTGCCAATTATTGACTATTTTGAGATCTGAAAAATTGATGACACTTACACACAGTCTCTGCCTGCTGATCATCAGGTCAATGTCCTCGTTGATTTTACGATATTTGTCATCAGATTCTGGACTGTGGCCTGAATCTTCAGCATCAATATCAGGACTGTCACAGCCATTTAGACCCTTCTTCCTCAGAGTCTGAAACAAACACACAAAATTATTTAAAGATTGAAAAACACTTAATATTTCTATAGATTAAATCCAAGACAGAAACTGGTTCATAGATGAAAAAGGAAAAGGCATTTTCTGGGTTTAAAATATTATAGTACAAGATGTATATAAAATATATACAGTGTGTGTGTGTTTATTCTTTAGAATGTAGACTACATATATATATATATATATATATATATATATATATATTTTACAGACTGATAGACAAGTCTAAACTATTTTCCATAGTAATCAACAACATGCCGCAGATGCTGACAAATGACTGATGAAGAAGGAAAAGGCGTTTTCTGGGTTTAAATGAAATATAATAACACAAAAATGCATTAAAAAATAAATGAATAAATAAACCTAAACAAAAAAATGAAGAATTAAACATAAAAAAGAAGATATGTTCCATAGTAACTGACAACATGCCACGGATACTGTTAAATGAGCTTATCTTGTATTCAACCACAAATATCCCTTTAGGACTGGTGCAATTTCCTGTTTGACCACACGAGGGCTATATTTGAAAACAAATAAAGCTTTTCCTGCTTGTGAAACATGAACCTTTGATTCCTCAGAAGAGCCAAATCCTTTCATCTGAAGCCTCTGAGAGTCTAGTTTGAGCGAATGTTGACTTAAAATGAAATAAAAATGTACATTAATCACTCTGCTATCATTAGCGAAGCTACTATGCAAAACAACACTATTACTCTTATTCATACTAAAAGCTCAATGTTTGATCTCACGTTTTTAATGGCCGTGTCAGAATAACACCCCTTTTTTGTTTTTGTGAGGTAAAAACAGATCTAAAGTGAAACACTGCGACGCAGCTTGACTTATCTTTCTGCCTGGTCTCAGCGTTTCTCTCGTCGGCGAGCAGCCACGTCGCTGGACCACAGCAATTCCACTCATTCAAGACATCTCCACCTGTCAGGGCCCTTGCACCTGTCCAACAAATCTCCTCGGCTCAAGGGGAAGGGGTGGAGCCAGGGTCGCAGCCAATCACGGCCTCGAACCCCAGGGATGGCCGTAGAAGGCTATTTTTTGCCCCAGTGCCACCCAGCAGCGTCCCAGCAACCCTACACCAGCCCACCCCCCCAATTACACCGCCTGCGGGTCGCTGACACCTCCAGCTCACTGTCCGACCCGGCTCGGTGCTTTTAGCAACACGGCTGGATCCCAAAGCCTGACATCAGCAGACTAAACATTCAGACCAACAGAGGGAGGGTCGTGCTCAGCCGAGCATTCCTGTTCAGTTCATCACACACCAAACACAGGACAACCACGAGAGTGGCACACAACTTTAAGATCTCGATTATTTCTCCTACATGACAGCGAGATTAAATCGAGAACTGAAAAATAAAGACCTTTGCTTACAAGCGACACCCAGTTCACCCCAAAAACCATGAAAGACTTAAGTCTTTTTAAGAACCAAAAAACATTGGTCACTATAGGTTTTTGTTACATAAAACATTGTTGTTTAAGTATTATTTATATTCTATTATGATTTGCATTAATATTTTCAATTAATTTTTAGCAATTTTGTCATTACTCATGTCACAAAAGAATATATTTTTAAGCCACGAAATACTGATCACCATTGACTTTCACTTGTTTTAGTTTTATTTATATTTCACGAGTTCGTACTTGCTGGTCAGGGAGAATACTCAGGGTTAGGAGGGCTGCCGAGCCAACAGCCCTAAGGGCTCGGGAGGAGGTAAAGATAGACGGCCATTTCCTAACCCTGAGTGCTCCCCTGGCGGAAACTTAAGGAGGAGCAGGGGAGGAGGCGGGATACTGAGATCGAGATGCAGGAAGAAGGGTTCCTGATTATTTATAGGGAGTAGCGAGAGATATGATAGGAGGATGAGATAATTGGAAGATTGGTGAGGCGGAGACCGGCTGATTATTACCTGCGCGTGCTCCTCCCGAAATTAAGTTTATAAAACGACATATTATTGTTTTTATTAATATTCTGAAATAATTTTTTAGATTGTTGAATTTTTATTAATTTTGTCATGCACTTTTGAGATCATTCATGTCACAAAATATATTTTATAGAAACAAAAAACACTGGTCATCATTTGAAACAGTGTTGTTTTGGTAATATTTATATACTATTACGTTTTCATTAATATGTTCAGATTGTTTATTAATATTTGTAATTTTTTGTAATTATTTCAGCTTAGTTTAATTTTTGCTTTAATTTATTTCTAGTTAGATTTGTTTCTTCAAATTATTTCCAAAATTATTTTAGTTTCATTTCCAGTAGTTTAGGTTTTTATTACATTTTTATAGTCTATTGCATTTATAGTCTATTGTACTGTGCTTTATTGTATTTCAGCTTTATTTCAATTAACAAACCTTTTTTAAATAATCTCCTAGTATGGACCACAAGAAAAAAAATCTAAATACCTTCTTTTGTGTTCTGCAGATGAATAAAAAAGTAAAACGGGTTTGAAATGACAGAGTAAACAAATGATAAATGTCATTTTTTAAAGTAAATAATAAAAATCAGATTTTTCACCTTAGGAAAGCACTTCATGCATCTTCTCAAAGAGATCTCTACACAATGTCTCAAAATATGCTCATATTTTCCAAATAAATCTGAGACTTCAAATGATCTCAAACATTACTCAACAATTTCTCCCAAGAACATATGCTTTCGAAATTAATTTTATAGCTCAATATTCTTACTGTACGCAAACTTGTGACTCATTTAAGCATATTTTAACTTCTAAAAATGACTTTAGTAGAAACATCAAAGTTTATTCTTATAGTCCAAAACACTAATATGTGAACTGTCACAAAAAAAATCAGAGTGAGATTCCAGCTGTCGTATAAATGTCTAATTTCAATCTTCTCCAAAAGACTTGTAGGAAAACTATGTGAGAGCTGATCGATTCTTAGACCAAAAATAAGCCTATATGTGAATATGCGAATGCTTCCGGCCTTAAATAAAACTCTCCTGTGCTAAAAGAGAGCAACCTCTGAGCACTTTTTCAGTACATTGGCCACCTATAGAAAAGTTTCTTCCACAAGTTTTTAAAAAATCCATTCAGATTTGGCTTAAGTTGAAGTGAGCTGTCGTGAGGGTGGAGAGGAGTGAGGAGAGGAGAAGAAAGGAGAGGAGAGACAGCCATCAGTGCCTCCTTCTGCTCCTAGTCTTGTCAACTCTATGGAGACTTGCTCCTAATTAAACCAGCGCTGCATTGCTCTCCCACATGACAAAGACAGCCCCAGTCTGTCCACATGTAGACATGGCGTCCTATATAGCGTGCTAGCTGGTAACCTTCAGCGGAGAAATGATGTTGTACATGCAGTAGCAGGTGGTAACGTGTGGAGACAGCTGACTGATGCCGTTTGCTGGCCAGCAGCTGACGAACTGACTGACTGACTGACTGACTGACCGAGGGCGTCACGTCACCTTGTACCCTCCTCTGAGCTCCACATGGGTGGTCTCGCCTCACCTCAAACCAGGCTCATTACAGTCCACTGTGTCAGGAGACACTTTAAACAAGGACAAAGTCTGAGAAACTGCATTCAAACGGCACGGACACCAACCCAGAGGAAAATGATATTACTCATATGTTGCTCAATCGGGAGACCTCACAGAGCTCTCAGTCAGATTTCCGTTAAATCTCAACTTTTGTTGCTCAGGTTTCTCCTTAAAACAATGGAGGCAATTGTTGATCTACAGCATGTTTATATTTCTTCTTGTTCTTCTTCTTAGCTCAAGAGACTTAAAGGAGTTCTTATTTTTATGTTTCAAGTATCAATGCTGTCTCATATGTTACTCCTAAAATTATATATAAAAGAATATATAGGATATATTAAAATATTCTTTAAAAATTACACATTTGACATATATTTAGAAAGTATTGCTCAGAGTTGGCTCCTTCATAACTCATAATTCTCAGTTATGTTTCATTAAGTATCAACACCTCAAATGTCTTAAGAGAAACCAAAAAACGAACTATAAAGAGAATTACTGACATACAGTAAAACTATATTGCTCATAGGTTGCTCTTTATTTGAAGAGACTTAATAAGAGCTCTAAATTGCATGTCTCAGATGTTCCTTATCAAATGCCTTCAGGAAGAAATATATGCAAAATTGTTGCCATACAGTAAGAATATATTGCTCATAGGTTGCTCTTTCATTGCTCAAGAGACTTAATGGAGTTTTATATTACAGTATGTTCCCTTTAAGTATCACGTTCGTCTTAGATGTTTCTCCTCAAATGCCTTATGAGGAAAATATGGAAAGAAATTAGGTTATTATTAATTTGCATTAAGAATATTCTACCTATAGGTTGCTTTTTTATTGCTCAAAAGATCTCATTTAAGAATAAGACGTTTCTCCTAAATGCCTAAAAAGAAATTAAATCATCTTATAAACATATTCTTGACATGTACTGCTCAAGAGGTGTTCGTTCATAGCTCTCATGTTTCATTTAAATATCAGATGTTTTTCTTGAGGAACATACAAGTGTTAAAATACAGTAAGAGCATAGATCTTAACAAAACAAGATGCAGGAAACTGCAAAATGCAAAAATCTCTAGCTCCACCGCTGTCTAACAATCGAAACATTAAAGATGTCTCACGTCTTTCCTTTAAGGAACATGCACACACACCAAGGTGGCACTGCATTTTGCCCGTCAACAGCAGCACAGACCACATCCAAGATACCCAAAAAAGCAATCAAACTGAGAGCATGTGACCACAAAAAGGCAGCTCGGTTGAAGGAAATGTCGCCTTATTGTCTCACGTGTCAGCAGGGATACTCGACTAAGAACTTCTTCCACCTCTTCAGACGTGCATGTGTGCGTGTGTCATGTTTGCCTGCGTGGAAAGTTGTTGATTTACGTGGTGAGTCACAAAAACTGGCAGCACGACAAGTGCAGCAGCTATCGTAACAGAAAGGAAAAGGCACATTATCGGTTGACAGAACAAAGCCCAAATAAGACTCGATTTGTGCTGCGTGAACACTGGTATATCAAGCTCGGTTTATCAAAAGCAGATGGATCGGGGTGGAAAAACGAAAGCCGTACTGGTTCCGACCGTCAAAGAGGCGGAATCCTATTAGAGCCGTACGGGTGAGCCAGCGGGGACGCCCCCGTTCCTGCGGCAGGTCGCATGGCCAATGCGTGGCACTGTCTGGCCCTCCTCCAGGGCTCTTTCCACCAGCTGCTCCGACCACAGCAGCTGGGCAACGTTTGGAAAATGCCACACTGGGGACCTCTGGGTAATTTACCTCCTTTGATGCTCTCTGTACCCTATAATAACGAATCAAAGGCCCTCTCTTTTACTGCCACGAGTTGAGCGCTGCGTGTTTGGTATTAAACGCACTTGAGAGCGAAATTATGACAGTAACCGGCCCGGTGGATATCCAATCTGACCGCGAGGAAGCGGAAGAGTGTCCCATAACCAAGTTGGGCTTGAAAAAAGCGAACGTCCTGCTCCCTTGGTGTTCTTTGGGTGGTTTGATTGTCAGCTCTGGGAAAACGACACCTCCCGATTTCTTTGCAGCTGACATGAGGCAAGAATTCCTAACCAGAATCATTCCCGGGGTCAAGCTGGTCCACGTTTATGAATTTTAATGAACTCCCTCTGGGGGCTTCCTGTAAATAATCGCACATTATCACACACAAGCATGTCATCTCTTTGCATTTGTTGTCATGTGACCTCGCAGGGGCCTTGTTTTTCCATTGCAGCATCTATAGAGGACAGCATGCTTATTCATGTTAAATTATTACTGATCAAGTCCTTTTGAAGACAAAGCCCCTCACTGTAGCCCAATAATGGGCTCTTGTGGGCCCCAATCATTCACAGTCACCAGACTGAACTGTATTTGACACATTGCATGCCACAGTAACGGCCGATCATTACGATCTGCGATCGCTTGCAACACCATTGAGAGCTAAAGCATTTCTCTCTCACCATCAATTAACAGCTTTTGTCTCTGGAACTCCTTATCAAGAGTAGCCTATCTGTAAATGGGCTTCAAAAAAAGTTATTGTTACCAGCTAACAATTAGCGCTCTCTGAAAGAATAGCGTCTTGGTAAAAGCGAAGCGTTTTGTGCTGCACTGGCTCGCCGTTGGGTCTTGGAAAACCTGACTCACGCAACAAGGTTCAGATTAATCGTGGAATGTAAAACCGCCCTCTGATGTCGTTCAATCGAGGATGAAGAAAACAGGGCAGTAAATACTGCGTTTCAAACTCTAAGCATGAGCGGATCAGAACAATGACCCAAATGTGGGCTGAGGTCACTGCACGCTCGAATTTCACACCATGTTTTCAAGTTTACATAGCTGAACAGATGGCAGATATGAGCCGACAGAAACAGTCTGCGAAGTGCAGAGGAGCATGCCACGAGAAGTCACGTAATCAAAAGAACTCTTCCTATCCTCTCTTAAAAGTGTGAAAACAGCATCCTAACAAGTTTGATTTAAGCTTTATTGAAGTACATCGCCGTCTGTGGTCAGTTTTTCTCTGAGGAAAAATGGAGTGGGGGGAAAAAATAAAACAAGCGCGGCTGTCCTCTCTCTCTCTCCAGCACTCCACGCCTATTCTTCTCCATTTTCCTTGGCACGACTGCCGGGCCGGGGCTATTTTTAGCTGTGCTGCTTTCTATTTTTAGAAAACTACCGGTTTTCAGGCATTTAATGGGGAAGGACCACATAAAAACACAAAGGGTTGGAACGGGGAGGAGGTCTGGCACACAAGTTGGGCGTCTGCTCCTTATTTCCAATGCTATGAGAACTTCAGCTGCTCTCTGCCCAGGACAGAGGACGGAAAAGAGGCAGAGGGGTAAAGAATGTGAAAGACCTCCATCTTATAAATAACCACGGGTCTCAGGCCAAAAGCGCAAAATATAACACGCTGTTACTAAGTGAAGCAGTAAACGCATGTTAACCCGTTTGTGAAAAAGGCGGGGTGAAGGAATGCAAAACAAAGACGTCTCTCTTTTGGTGAAATTCCTGAAGGGATGAGAGCGGCACTGATTCTATTGAGTGGAAAAATACTAAAATTTGTTTATTTGCAGCTACTTATATAAACATGTATATCAAATGCAGATCAAAGTACTTGTATAAACATATAAATCCAATACAGATCAGATCAAAAACTGTCTGTAATGGCAAAAAGGTCTAGTTCCTGGCATCCTCTTGATGCTGTGAGTGCAATGTGACAGTGTTAACACAGAGCAGTATAAGCCCAGCAAATCTGATTCACGGATTTAATCTGTCAATCGTCATCAAGGTTCAACGGAAGATCAAGAGCCGTCATGCGTGCATGCAACCAGCACCTCTGAATACACAAGGGAACCGTTGCCGCAGCAAACAATCCCATCAAAACACTCCTAAACATAAATTTAGCCAAAGACGTAATAAACTGCACAATGGAATGTGAAGCAATGACTTTAAGGCAAACCTTCTCACACTGTGAGTGAACTGGGAAAGGGGAACAAAATGAAGTGCTTAAGAATGCACTGGCATGCAACTACATGAAGACAAATTATCTAAATTAGGAGAATAGAAAAACGTTCGAGGCAAATGTGCCTGAAATGGAGCCAGTTTATAAAAGTAGGTTGACGATGTTTCCTTCGTTACATGTGAAATCAGATCGATGTGCCAAGCGCTGGAGGCATGTTTTCTCAGAGGTTTGTGTGGGTGAAATTGGAGGAGGGGAAGGTTGTCACCTCCAATGCCTTCCAGCACAAGACCAAACACAAGGGGTCAACTACCATACGCACAGAGCTTTGCTCAATCTCATTAGCCGGCCATGTAGTCATTAACAACGCGACCTTTGGAAATAATTAACATTTTTCTTCCTTTGCGCCAACGGTCTCATTGACAATTCTCAGTAGAGAGGAAATCTAAAGGTGTGGGGTCTGGAAAGCGTGCATTTCGGGGTGACGACATGGGGTTATAGTGCACGCAGTCAGTTTTTGGGATTAAAAGGAGCATTTTCAGATTACACTAATCGAGGAAATGGGATTATCCCCGGCTCCTTACTGGCTTGGCAGGGAGTCCGTGAGATTTGCCTCATGGTTTCTCCTCTCATGAGGCAAGCCATGCTGTTTTCCCTCTCAGCCTCATAAAAATCCCAACTAAGTCTGACCCCAGGGCTTTGCTCGTAATGCATGTGTCAACGTTGCAAATGGCCTGTCGAACAATGTTACACTAGACTGAACAGTCAAAGTATAATAATAGAGTTCGAATTCGCAGCTTGTTATGTGCAAGTGAAGTGAGTTGCGAAACAATAACCGGCTCATGCTCGAACGCACAAAGATAAAGAGATCCCTCACCGCAATTGAGCTCCCAAAAACGCCCCTTTCAGCATCCATGCTGTTATTCCTCATCCTTACTGCGTGTTTTTCTTCATCCCATACTTAGTTAGTAAGAGGAGAGAATTTGTTTGTGTGGCACCATCGGGCCTCTACGCAAACCAATCGGCTGTTTTTTTACTGGAAAAGGGACTTTTCCAGGGGAAATATTTTTCCCACTGCTCCCAATGGGAGCGCCATGGCCTTTCATGCATGTGGGGTGGGAACCTTCAAGTTCTCTCTTCCCAAAGTCGGTCTTGACAGGTGGTTTGGAAGAGCTGAGAGCAGCTTCGCAGTTGCTCTTTGGTCTTTCGGTTCTTTGGCGATTTCAGCAGAAGACGCTGAAGTCTTACATTAGCGGATGAGGAAACCCTTCCCTAAAGCTACCCACGTTTGCCCCGTGACCTTTTCAGGAGCTCACATGTCACAAAAGGTGGCGGTGATGAGCAAGCATGATCTTAAGTCTCTGTGCAGACCACCTGGCTTGGACAGTGGCACCTGCCGTGTCCTCTTAAACCGGTTGCGTAACGTGGTCCTGACAAGATACGGTAAAGTCCTCGTCCCTGTCCTTTAGCCTGATCCGTTCTTATAGAGCACAACGGCATGTGCCAAACGTCTTTGCAAGGACTATTACAACATGTTCTCTAACAAATCACCGCCAGACACGGGCCAGGTGTCAAATCCTACTACTTGCATACTCTACCAAAATAAACCCTTCATGATCTCTAAGTGAGGCATCTGATTTAAATTCCCTGAATTTATTTATTGTCTAAAACGTTGTGCTTATTGTCAAAGGGAACTCACCTCCACGATATCCGAATTAGTCCGACTCTCATGGGGCTCATTGTACTCAGTGTATTTAAGCAGAACTTTGTCCATGTCGGTGCTGGCGTACTGGAACAGTTTATTAGTGCTGTTGAAGATGATGAGGGCGATCTCACAGTCGCACAGAACGCTCAGCTCATAGGCCTTCTTCATTAGTCCAAACTTCCTCTTTGTAAACGTAACCTGATAAACAAAAGAACACAGAGAGGGTTAAATTGGCATAGATTTAGACCGTCCAAAATCAAATTGTTTGACAGGGTATTCTGGTTAGAGAGCTATCAGAGCCCTGCGTGCCATGCTAAATTTAGCGGGGGAGTTCAAGGTGAAATTCTGCCCAGCACGCTTCACAAATTGACAGCCCCTGGGTGGCAGGGTTCATAGGATTGCTTTGGCTAATGATGACCCAGCATCACCTAGGCACGCCGGCAGCGTTGCACACGTTCCATTTGGAAAGGACAATTTCCCAAAGACACCATTTAAACCCTCACAGAACAAACTCCATCTGTGATGAGATGGCAATGAAATTCAGTGAGAAAGAGCCGCACAAAACCCGAAGAACTCTCTTGGGCATCTGCCTGAAATATTCAAACTCTGGATTATTAAATTCTGGCATCAAAATGAGATAGAGAGGAAATGTTATTTGCTAAGAGTTGGCTTTTAGCTTCGGATACTTAATGGAGTTCTCAGATGGGTCTCATTAAAGCAGTAGATATTTCTCCAGAGAAAGAACGAATGAAGTGAAACAACTAAAGAGACAAATCCCTAAATAAAGTAAAAATTTAATTGTGTGTCAGCGAAGTATCAATTTTCCCAATTTTTTAAATCTTAAAATGCAATATAATAAATGCAAATGTGATGTTGACATGGAGCATAAATGCATTACTCACAAGTGTATTTTTCATAACTCGACTTCTATGGAATTCTAAATTATGTCTCATTTACCTATATGCTTTCATCAAGTGACTTCACATATTGAACTTCTCAAGCTCTATATTTCATCACTCCATGCATTCCTGAGAATCAAACCCATGACCCTGGCGTTGCCAGCACCATGCTTTACAGTTTGAGCCAGAGCTATTTGTCTCAAATGTCTTTCTTAAAATTCCTCAGGAGAAATAAAATACCAAACATACACACATGTAAGAGTGCAGATTAACATTAATATATCACATAGCTCAGATCATGGTCAAACTTTTTTGAACAGTTTTGAAAAGCAGAATGTTCTCCATTTAATCTAATTTCTCTCTTAAGAGAAATAAAAGACATATTCAAGAAACTTTTCTCTCCTTCAAGAGTGTATACTTCATGCATGCATGCATGTGCGCAATAGACATGCATGTGAAGCTCTAATCTGGATGGTGTTGGTGGTGTTTGTGTGTCGCTGATCCCTGTGCGTGAGTTCAGACGTCATGCTCTCTGTCACAAACAAACTCCAGCAGGGTGATCTTCTCACTCCTACCGCTCAGCACGCTGATGCTCTCACCTCCACATGATTTAGATTATGCTCACACTCACACACACATGCACATGCACCGGGAGCGACAGATGTCTTACACATGCTCACTGAGACGCCCCCACACGCACATACGGGTTTACTGCCATGTTCAGCCTGCCTCCATTTACCTTAGATGTCTGAGTCACAAAGACTTTTTTTTGTTTGTTTTGTTTTTAACATTTTCCTACGCTTTCTGACGCTAAACTGCACTTTGAGGCTGCAGCTAACTTAACACGACCGTGCTTCGTCTGTAAAGATGCACACAAGTTTATTTGCCTCAAGTTAAGACGTCTCAGACAGAAGATCCACGGAGAACTTCACCACCACAACACGGGAAAGGGTGGGCGCTGAGAGGGGGGTTAATCGTGCCACTGCACTGGGGGTCAGGAAGCACATTTGAGCGCATTTCCTGTCATAACAGGAAGGGTCCAATGGCTTCCCCTCCACAATGGCTTTGCCTCGGCTTCCGGCCCTACGCTGGTCATTGAAGGGGGGGGTGGAGACAGGTGGGGGGAGGAAACATAGATGACAGGCAACCATTTATCCTACGCCCTGAGCTGCTGTCCACTTGAACACTGATGCATTGTTCAAAAGCAAAGAACAACATGTAAAGCAACAGGCTTAACCTTTATTCCAAGCGCAAAACCTCGGAGAATATTTTCGATCATTTAAAAGGTTTTAAATGCTTGTTATTGCTTTATAGAGTTCTTCACACTTTAATTACATTATAGGTCCTTCAGACAATCATTTTGGATTTTTGGCTTTTTTAAGATATGGAGATATACAAGATATCTAGACAAATTGTATATGGGTGGTTGATGTATCAATGTATCCTGTGGTGTGACAGAAGAAAAAAAATAAAATAAATAATAATAAATATTTAAGGAATATTTTTAGGAATTTAAGATACATTTTTCTCATGTTATTTGTATGTTAAGTTTTTTTTTTTACATTTTTGCTACCATTTTTATTTGTTGACTACCCATATATGTACAAACCGTTATTTTTTTTTAAGAATTAATACTTTTATTTAGCATAAGATGCCTTCACTTGATCATATGTGACAATAAAGACGTTTACGTATAATGTTACAAAAGATTTATATTTTGAATAAATGCTGGTCTTTGGGATTTTCTATTCATCAAAGAATTCTTAAATATGTATTATGTTTCCACAAAAATATTCCACAATTTTCAATAATGAAAACAAGAAATGTTTCTAGAGCTCAAATTAGCATATTAGAATGATTTCTGAAAGATCATGTGACGCTGAAGACTGGAGTAATGATGCTGAAAATTCAGTTTTGCATCACAGGAACAAATTACATTTTAAAATATATTATAATAGAAAACAGTTATTTTAAATTGTAATATTATTTCAAATCTCACTGCTTTTACTGTATTTAAAGTCAAATAAATGCAGCCTTTGTGAGGAACGTCTTCCAAAAACTTCAACAAATAATACGAACCCCAAACTTTTGAATGGTACTGTAAATTAATCTTTTTATTTTTAACATTTTTAAACTGACATTCAGAATTGAAAATTGAAAATTCAAGGAAATTTATATACTTGGTAATCTTGTAATTTTATAAACACTTATAGATCAAAAACTCAAAAACCTCACTTTCCAAAGTTCATCACGTGTTACATTTCTTTGAACTGCAAGCCTGTAAATTCACCTTCCCATCTCTCCAGTTCAAATTCCAGCAAGAGTTTAACCGAGTTCATCCTGGCTGAAACTTGAAGACGGTGAGTTCAATTCTCATGGATACTTGACGGTTATTAGCTCATTAAGAGCCAGCAATCGGGTGGTATGGCCTGAAGCTATCAGCGTTAGCAATGAAATTGAACAGTTACCGCTCCAAATCATGATTTCATGTTTGGCCCTGCGCTACAGATCCTGCACAACACATGCCCAGATTTATAAATGGTAGATATAAATACAAAAGGAACCTTATTTACGAAGTTCTGTATGAAATAAACCATACAAACCCCTGCCACAAAGTCACAACATCAGGCACGACAAGGAAAAATCGGTTCGATCAGAAAGTTAAGAGGTCAATGTGCTTCGTAAGTGTTGTCAGATGTGGCTTCAGATCCTGCCCATCTAATAGCCCGGGTGAGTAATAGTTTGGAAACCGCTAGTTGTGGTGAATGACACACCCGCTGATAGAGGCACGGTTTCCTCTACTCCGTTACAAACCTCAATTATTCAGACTCTCCACATCATATCCTCTAATGCATTTAATATCGCAATTAAAGACGCATTTAAACCAGCAATTATGATGATTTAGGACAATCATATTTCACATTCACACACAAACACGCAACACACATGTGCAAAAACGAAAGCAAGCCAGTCCAAAGTGAGAATCCAGCTTGTGAGTGTCTTGTGACACTTTCGTCAGAAGCTGCTGGCACTTCCTTAAGTGATGCATACTGTGTGTGTGTGTGTGTGTGAGAGAGAGAGAGAGAGAGAGAGATGTGCTTAAGATTTATTGCATTTCTGTGAAGTGAGCGCCTCGTCTTCATTCTTTCCGTTTAGATAACATCTCTTTTACCTGTCTGTTGCGTTCGTCCATTATCCGCGCAATCTGAATCTTTTTCCTCCCCATTATTTCGCTCTGGTATTCCTTCCTATTCCAAAAGAACTGTACACACTTGTCTTCCTTCCTCTCTCGCTCACTCGGCTCCGATCCTCAGTGCAGTCGTTTCTTTTTGCTCGTTCCTCTTATTTCAAAGACTCCGGCATTCGTTCCTGAACAGACAAGACAGAGAAAGAGACACAGATTTTATCAGACAGATGTGTGATATCGCTCTTATGCTTGAATGTGGGAAAAACAACGAGCGTCTAACAGCATACAAAATCAGGCCTTTTTGGAAAACACAACTGATTTATAAAACATGTTTCACATAGCAAGAATAAAACTTTTAAAAACCTCCTTTGGAATATTATTAATACATTACATTTATGTATTTTAAAAAAATTAACTATAGAAAATAAGTTTTTAATATATAACATGTATATATATTTATATATATTATTTATATATATAAAAATTATATTATTTCTAACATTTAAACCAGAAATTTTCCTGAGATATATATAAAAAAAAATGTGTTTCAGATCATATTTCTTGCATTAAGTTTTTTTTTACACACAAGTATCATACAAATTATTTTGCTCTTTATGCTTCAATATAAATGTAATATATTAATCACATTTATAAAATTGAATTTCCTTAATTTCCCCTTGGGGATCAAAAAAGTCTAAGGCAATAATAATATATTAGGAAGCATTATGACCTATGCATGTATATTATAAATAGGTTTTCATCAGCGATAAAGGGTTTGTGTTAACCCTAGAACTTCACACAGATGGCTGCAGTCAGCACAAGAGGAAACAAAACTTAAGGGCAACCCACAATGCAAATAACAGAAAGCAGAGAGCTTCGGGGAGTAGAGGTGAAATGCTCACTCATTTCACGCGGCCTGTACAGAATCCGAAAACCAGCAGCACAGATCTTTAGGGGGTCAAGTGCTTCTCTTCACTTAGACATGGTCAACAACTTGGCAATGCATGTGACCTTTTGATTATGCTTCGAGTCGACTGATAAAAGCCAGAGAGATGTGAAGGATTTATGAAGGAGGGATGGAAAAAGCAGATGATACATCAGAAGAGGAAGTTACAGGAATGTTGTGACAGCTTCTCATTTGAATTTGAAAAGCATACCAAACGATAAAAGCCTCGGCAAGCTCCGCTTGGATAAGAGAGTACGCCAATAAAAATGGAAACTTACAGTGAATTCAAGACAGCGGAGATCAAATGCAGAGTGTCTTTTGGTATGTGTAAAATCTGCACTCAAAGTCCCACAAAACACTATTTCTTACTGACTTTTATGGATCCCGTTCTATGTACTCTACATCTTCTACATCTACCTTATCCAACTTAGCTTACAGTGTTATGGACGGTAGACCTTACGTAACTTTAAGCTGTTCAGGACATGTAATCCATTAAACCCCGACTCAAAGAGTTCCCTTTAGCAGTTCGGCCGATGATGTTCACTTCACTCACCTCCAGCTAACTGATCAGTCTGGTTATGTGTGGCGGTTTCATTTCAGGATTAGCCGTTCAAGCAGAAGTTACTCAAGGACATCTTGTGCTTGCTGTGGGGTACATTGTTGTCTTGTTTGATAACAGTCATTTATGCAGTCCAGCAGAAACAGTCACAATCAAGTATCCAAAATGTTATGGCCAATGACCAGATTTGTAAACTACAAGAAAAGTTCCACAAAATACTATACATGCGACATTGACAAGATGGTAACCATTTAGGAATAAAAGATATATAAAATCAATCAAATTAAATTAAATTAAATTTTTTAAATATTATATTATTACTAATTATTTAATGTAATTATGGCAATGAAATAAAATTTAATAAAATTTAATTTAATTTAATTTAGATCTAATCTGCATTAAAACAATAATTTATCATATGAATGCTAGTATTTATTTTATTTTAAATATGTATGAATTTGTTTGATAATGTATTTTATTTTATATAATAAAACAAAACAGAAATAGTCCTGACATAATCTACTTCCCAAATAAAATTAAATTAAATTAAAAATAATATAAAATAATCTACTTAAAATATCAGACCAATACCAATAATTAAACAATATTTATAACGCTAAAATTTCTAAATAAAATCAAAACAAAAGTAGATCTAATCTACATAACCACAACGATTAATCATATGGATGCTGGTATTTATTTTAGTATGTATTTTTTAAATAAAACTTTTTTCTTTTTTTAGTTTTTTATTTAACAAAACAAAACAGACATAATTCCTGACATAATTTACTTCCAAAATTAAATTAAATAAAAAATTAAATTAAATAATATACTTCCATTATCAGACCAATACCAATAACTAAATAATATTTTTAAAAGCTAATTTTTCAAAATAAAATACAATAAAAAAGTTCTAACATCCTGCTGCCAACATCAGACCAAAACCACTGAAAAAAAAAAGGGAATTGCCAGGTAAATGCACTGAAATTGTGAACAAGCTCTCGGCAAAAACCCCACAGGAACTGGA
>JAUCMR010000085.1:317883-337063 GCA_032357425.1 Enteromius argenteus
AAGTTTACTGGCTAAATGTGCTTCACTAGATCTGTTTATCTCACCCAGTATCTGCATCATAAGAATTGGATTTGATCTGGCACTGGCGGTCTGGAGGTCTGGGTGTGGGTGTTTACAGCAGCATGGGAACGATCTCATGGGGAGGAAGTGACGTGGAAACTCTGGAGCATTGTAAACCAAACCAGGATGACGGCAGGTACTCAGCTCGACAGCCCCCTCAAACTCCCCCTCGCAGACTTCCTCTACCAAATATACTGCGTGTGTAAACGCACCAGATCCAAAAATACAATTATGAACTTTTTACCCTGAACAGCAGAAGCTGAAATTGATGGCTCATCAAAACTGAGACAAACGTTGTTTACAAGCATATACAAGGGATATGCGACTTTAAAAACCAACATGCTTTATTTAATTTACAGCTCTCAATGCTTTCTGTGTCTTCAAATGCAGAATAGAGAAATGCTAGTCCTCTCTAGACACTCATTTTGAAAGTAAACCTCATTGCGGGAATTGGCGGAAAAATTCTGACACATAATCAAAGAACAAACTTACATGATTCGAGCAACATGGTCAGGCCTAAAAAAGACCACAAACATGCAAGTTTGCTACAACCAAACATAGATTGCACCTCTGTAATTTTGAGGATGGAGAAAAGTTGAGGTTTTTGGTCACTGCTATATTTAAGCAATATGGCATGAGATATTCACCATATAGCACAGCCTAGAGCGTCTTAAAGAGATAGTTCACCCAGAAATAAGAGTTGTCATTATTTACTCAGCCAAATCTTGTCAAAGGAACACAAAAATAGATATTCTGATGAACAACATTGGACCCCATTGACTTTCATTGAATGCTGTGTTCCACAGGACCAACATGGGGGTGAATAAATTATATTTAATTTAATTATAACTATTTAATTTTAGGTGAACTTTCACTTGCTTTTCAGGAGATACTACAACTTTTAATTTAAACCTTGTTTTTTTAAGCCAACATAGTAATATATTAACTCTAGTCCTTCATAGGTTAAAAATAGCATGTTGTCGTAGCTGTTAAGCATGTATTGTCTAGAATGCTGTATTTACCAATTAGCATCCCGAAACCATCAAATGTATAGACACACAAAGAATGGCTTCCACTTCAAGCTTTGTTGCTAACCGTCCTTCATCAGCTGGACTTCTGTAAGACCTCAGGAGGTCAAGAATGTGCATTTGTCCTTTGAGAGACACCTGGTTTGGGATTCTTGCACCGTTTGAAACCTGTCAGTGTGCAGATGTCATAACAATCCCATCCAAAAGATGGATCGACAGAACCAGGAGCCCAATGAAACGGCTGACTGTCCCGTTAATGGGAAAAACTGCACAGTGCCGTGTTACAGTGGACGCAGTATCTGTTACCTCAGAGCCGACAAGTCACATCTTAAATACTTTAACTAACCTCACACTAAACTATGAACACATGATCCACTAAAAATATCCCCAGACGCACGCGTCGAGCGGGGGGGTGGGGGGTGTTCGCTGATTAACGCTATATACGGCCCACCGTACAAAGAGTTCTCTGTGCGAAGCCTCCTTACTGGAGGATGTAACGCAGTGAATTGAGCATTTTACACCAGTGACAAAGATAGATTACATGACAGGGAAAAAATCAGATTTTTATTTTTTTGTGGCAAAATCAAGCTGTGCCCGAAAACTGCTTTGAGCGCAAGATCAGCAAAGCCACAGACCAGGAGAGCTTAGGTTTCATTTATTAGCTTTTCTAGGGTTAAAAACCAGGTTGAATATGCAGAGTGCAAAAATAATGAACACACGCACTGGTTTTCTTCATTTACAATAAATCCATAAGAATCCATATTTTATACAATTGCTAGATAAGCAAAAACATTTCTATTTTATAAATGTTTTTTTATAGTTGTGTTTATATATTTATAAATATAAGTACATTTACATTTTTTGGATGCAAAATTCATGTTAGTGTTACATAATGCAGATCAGATGAAAAAATAAATATAAACTATTGATATATTTAAATATATTTTATTTTGTTAAATATATATTTTACATGTTAATAGAATTAAATATTTAGTTTTAGTTTTACTTAAGTTTTTGCTTCAATTTAATATATATATAAATCCATATATAAATAACAGTTTTATGGATATACATACTAACATTTAACACTTATAATTGTTACTAAAAATGTATAAAATAGTTTAAAAATTTAGAAAACCTGGCTTTTCTATAATTACATTTTTTCAAATGTCTTTATTCAAGAGGTATAATCAGCACAGCTGTTTTTTCAAGAATGATGATGGTGACATACTTTTGAGGTTTTGCTGCATTTCACTCGGTGGCTAATGAAGAAAACCAAGGAAAGTGCCATGGAGGTCTGACCAGCACTCAGACCACCCAGCAGGATAACCTACACAACTCGTCTCTATAGCCTATATGCTAGCTGTTAACACCACAATTACAACTTCATCCCATCAAGCTCTTTATGAAACTGCTGGATTTTCCTTAATACGTCAAACCGACGAAGCTCCTGAAACTAGCTTTAAAATCACCAACAGGCCTCTCAATACCTCCAAATCGAACTGTTTTTGGATGATTAGTTTTTCCAAATGATAAAACACATCACCGTTAGCTTTACTTACATCATTAATTCATCACCATCTCACTCCGTGCACAGCTGTTGTGAATGAAAACACAGTGGCTGTTGTTGCCATAATTTATTGCTGTTAAGTTGTCATCATTCACCGCTAACTAATGCAATCACACGTCAGGTTTATAGTTTCCTGATGGCAATAAACAGTCGAAGTGTGTGCCATACTTTGAGAGGCACATTGCAGAGTTTCAGCGCATGGCACACGTTTCCTGTTTGTGTACAAGCATTTTGACTCATCGAAAGCTTCTCTGCATCAAAAATCATGCGGATTTGTTCATTCTTGCCACTCTTTCAATGCTAAAAACATGCATCCGAGAAAATAAAAAATCTCAAACAGGCCACAATGAACGTTATTAAGTATAGGGAGGAGCACTAGGCTTTCCTGGATCACATTTTGCCCTTTGGTCATTATTATTGTACAGGCACCAGCGCAGAGCACTTCTCTCATCTAAACGGCTGGGAACCCCATCCTGGATATTCCAGGTTAACTGTAAAGCCGTTCGTTTCGATAAGAGCTGCCATATAAATGAACTTGTTTACAGTTCTCCAATTACCACAGCGGGGTATAAATAGAGATGCTATTCATATAATTATACCATTTTGAAGAAAGTTGCCTGTTTAGTGCTACATAAAAGCACCGCAGACAACATTTAAATCATAACATAAAAGAATACATAACAATACAAAATTCTGGATTTCTAAAATCTTGGTATACCCTTCCGTACTACAGTAGTATACACTATTATTTTAGATTCTATAGCTTTTTAACTATTATATAATATTATATCACTAATATATACTAGATTTTATGGTTTTCTATTACCCTCTTTAACTATAAACCTTACTTGTTTATACTATTACTTTTAAAGTGTACTATTCTAGTGTATATTACTTATAATATTCTAGTATACTACTGTATACTTATACTATTCAGTATTAATCTAGTATATACTATTCTAGTGTATACTTCTTTCTATTATAGTATATATATCTAGTATATATTAGTCTACCTAAACTATGCTATACTTCAGTAGAATCACGAGTTAAACTGTTCCATTCTATACTATTGTAGTATGCTTTTCCATATTACCTATACTACTCAACTGCTTGTTAAACTATACTATTTGAAACTAACTAATCGTACTATTCTTTTAAGCAAAAACCTTCTAGTTTTAACAGTTCAACTTACTTTGTAATGCATGAGTGTGTCAGGTCCAGAAAGCATGCATGCGCTGGTGTTAATGATGAGACACGCACCGGTCCAGAACTCCTCACACGCTCTCCAAATCCAGAACCGCGTCAAAGCGCTTCATGTGCGCTTCAATGTGAGAATGATCGCTGAACTCCGCGTCTCTCATTGGTTTTGACACATGCAAGCGATGCAGCGATGGAAGCGAAAGCGTTTTTTTTTAAATAACAGGAAACAACAACTGAAGACGTCCAGAGTTATCCTGTGTGGACCAGCAGTGTTTGAGATCTCCTCTAGTTTACTGACACGATCCTCACGAGCGTCTGATCGTCACACAGGAGAGAGAATTATTCTGTCTCGCTCTCTCTTTGTAAAGGGGGCGGGGTTAACGCGTACTGTAACTCACACCCGCACGCGTGTGACGCGACGCGTCGTATTAGAACGCTCACTTTAATCACCAAAGCGTTGCGTCTTCAATAACTGCACTCAAGAGTTCAAGTCCCGCTACTTTAAGGGAAACTTACTGTATTTAGCTACCAATTTCTTTGAACATCTTTTATATTTATTTTTTCTTCACCCGACTTTATTTAAAAACGAATACACTCATAATATTCAATAATGAATAGCCTAATTGTTGCAATCAATATTTTAATTGTTATATTAATTTATGCATGTTATAATTTCATGTAATTACGGTAACTGGTTCATTTTAGGCTACGGTATATTCATTTTATTCAGTTGAATGATAAAACTAAATGGCGACATTAAATAAACATATAATTATTATGCACCATTTGTTATGTAGCCTTAGCAATTTAGATAAGGAAATATTAAATAGTTTATTTAAAATAAATTGCATAAAAATCAATAAGAAAAGGTAATTTATTAATTTGTTTAAAAATGTATTTTTTCTTACCAATCACTTGCTTAAAACCTTCTGTTTCAACTTCACTATCTTCTCCCTCTGAATCCTCACTGCTTTTGTGTCTCCATCAAATGGGTTTTTTAGGCTTTCAGGTCCTTCGTTTGGCACCTAGAAAAATGAAATATTCATCAAATTATATTAATTAGTTATTAGTCTGGGGAATAATCACTGAAATTAGAAATACACATTAAAACACATCAGTGAAGTGTAGTGACATGCGTCTCTGTGACTCATCAGCGCACACTAGTGGCGGGTTGGAGAATTGCACTTCAATCCAGACACCACATCCTCTCAATAACCATAACAGCTCGATCAGAGGGCTTATGTATTTGTTCATTCAACTGAGACTGGGTCTGTTAACGTTTTTTAAAGTTTATCTCGATAACTGAGCATGAGGGAGAGAGCGGAAACAGTTTAACCACTCTTGTCCTAGAAAAGCAATGCGTGTGTTTTAATAGACTCAGAACACTGACATCCCCTTTACCTTTCCAACACTTTTCCTGGCAGGCCTCTAATGCTGACACTCACAAAGCAGCATGGGCACTCTGAGGGGGGCATGTTTTTCATTGAACAATTTCCCCTAGAGCTGCCAAGTGCGGGTAAGGGTAAAACCTCCATGTGAAGTTTAGCAATACTTTGAGCGTAATCTTAAGTGTCTGTGAAGCTTTGGTGGTAATTGTTAGGATTTTGCAATGGTTTGTGTTCACTAAGGCCTCACTGCAGTTAAATTCAGTAAGCGACAACCAAATTTAAACACGTATCAGAGTTAACAAAGTACGTCTGTGTTGCCAGATCTTGCTCTTAAAACAAGCAAATAAGAACAAGCACATAACATAATTCCAAAATATCGCAACCTGCACCTGCCTAGTTTATTAACTCTATAAAATTGAACAATCTCAAAGACACGTAATATGCGTCGCTTATAATACATGGACATGGCAACAATTAAAGAGCACGCTCTGCAAACCTTCTAAATATAAACAAAATAAGATGGTTATGTCAATGGAGATTTAGTTAAAATCGCCTAACATCACTCGTTACTTTGGTCACAAATAGTGGCTACCAAAAGCTTGAGCAAAAAGTTGCTGTTGTTACCAAGTCTTGGCAATTTTGAGAGTGAGTTCGGTTCCGTTCACACACGAAACTGTAATTCACTATCGTATTAAACGTGGTGTCACTCCTGAATATTTACATGTAGCCTAGGTCCATCCATGAATGCTTCATATCAAGAAGAAAATTGGTAACGTTAACTCAGCAGATATGCAGCACACATTTCACATGCTGTCATAGAAAACGCATTACAGAGAGGACGACAGAAAGTTAGTCCCCATTCAAAAGATACAATAAATAGTCTGTCTTGAAGCACACTTCAGGTTCTACTTTTATTTTTGCATTAAAAAGACAAATATTTTAACTTTAGCCTAACTTCTTTTGGACAAAGTGAAAATATTCTGTGTTAATTGAATAGCAGAATGAAGGAAGAACTCATTCAGGTTCGGAACAACATGAGGGTGAGTAAATATTGACCACATTTTTATTTTTACTACAATTATTTATTTAAAACCGAGTTTCCTGACAAATACCAGTCATTTTTCTCAATCTGGCCTATTTTGTTGTCACTGTGCAGCAAAACTATTTAATGCAATCCCAGAGGACTTCTCAGACTACTCGTGTCTAACCCATTTAAACATTAGGCTGTAGTTGTTTGCATGTGTCACTGAGGTCATGGCTCACAGCTAGACACCTGTAAACCACAACGCATAAGCCTGAATACAAAAAAACATGCTTTCTATTGTTGTAGTTCACACTCTGGTTTCACTGGGGTAGTCCTAGCATGCAAAACTCACTTCAGATCGAGCTGCATTATGTTGCTCACCTGACGAGTTCTCAGGCAGTTATGTCTCTAAACCTGTCCTAAAGGCACGTCGACCCCCAGTATGTTACATAACCTGATATCTATGCTTACAGGTGTGCCTTTTAAAAATATATATCTCATATTACACTACATTATGCTCAAAATGCTACATTATATTTATGAGGTTGCTCAAAAACTATGTACAAAAAACACAAATACAGCATCAAACAAAAAAAATAGTAATTAAATTGCAAACTGAGAGTTTACCTTCTCAAAAAAAATTATGTGTGAATACATACACACACACACACAGATAAATAATATATATATATATATTTATAAATGTGTAAAAACATGGCTTTTCACATTAATTTTATATATTGTATAAATATTCTAATTTAAATGTAAAATTATATGTATATATATCTATATGTATTATTTATCTGTGTGTGTGTATATATATATTTACACACACACACACACAAATATATATATATATATATATATATATATACTTTCACAATTTAAATTTGAAAATGAATGTAAAGTGTTATATATATATTTTACACACACACACACACACACAGATAAATAATATATATACAGTATAAAATTTATAAATGTGTAAAAACACGGCTTTTAATGGCAGTTAATTTAAGTAATTCAATTAAGCAATTATTGTCTCAGTTGCATTGAATGTAGCTTTTTTACTTTATATTAAATTAAATTAGCAGACTCCTTTTGTCCAAAGTTTTTTAAGCAAATATAGCAATGCATTTCGAATACAATATATTCTATTCAATATATTGTATTAAATTAACCAGGCTGAATACATAGAGTCAAAATACAAACTCATGCAGTAAAAACTGAGCTCGGTGCAGCTGAACATGCAAATCTTGCTGCATTGACATTCAACATCCAAAGTGGGTCAGTTTGCGCTTCCTCCTCAAACACATTCAGCTTTTTTAGAGCATCAACCATCGGGACAACCAGAGAGTCTAAACTGTATAAACACTGGTGCAAACACTCACACTCAGTACATAAGGATAGCATTATCACGGCGTCTTGTTTTGAAACCGAAGCTGTAAGAGGAGAAGGCTGCAGTGGTTGTGGGCAGGAATCGGTGGTTTTGTGGGCACCTCGAATGCCCTTGATGTGCCTTTCATTATCACAAACACTCTTGATGGATACCCTACAGCTGTGGCCTTTATAGAGAAAGAAACAAGGGGATCTAGCACCAGTAAAGAACATTTTCTTCGGGAGATGTGCACAGTCCGCACACTTGAATTCTTTTTTAATATTTTTTTTTATTATGTACACTTGTACCAAATTCACTGGAATTTACTTTTACATATAAAGTACCATCTGAAAATGGTTTCTAAACCAATTTTTTTTAAAACACATATTTATTTTTTATTGCAATATTATGTATGTAATTACATTTAAACTTTGTGCTGAGCTTGAAAGCCCTTCCTGGTCAAAAATGACTGACCTTTTAAAAATTGCTTGTAAACTTCTTAAAAAACAAGTTGACGAAAAGATCCAAGAATCCAAGATTTGGTAATAATACAAAAAGCTTGTTTTCTAACAATTATCACAAGTTTTGCATTTCTATTTGGAACATTATTTGTGGAATATTTAGGTGGTGTGACTAAAAATTTGAGATGCATAAGGACAGACAATCAGTCAATTTTAAAAAAGAAAGAAAAAGAAATACAAAACAAGATGCCAAAAGATTGAAAGCAATATTTGGTAGCATAATGAGAGATTTACGAGGAATTTTGGTAGTCAGTCATTTTTGACAGGGAACAGCACACATGTAACAATGTAACAAAAAACATAATGATCCAGTCTTTTTGAAAAGTTGTCAATCAGTTCAATGGGATAATATTAACAAGCATTTTTGGGAAAAAGAAAATCCTCCACAACATGTAGGTTGATTGATAAAGTCCTCAAACGGTCCAACAAAGAACACGACATTCGCATCAAAGCTTTTTTTGTCATAAATGGAGCCCTAAACAAGCTTGACACAATATTAGTCAACGGCAATCCTCTACCGCATTCATCTCCCAGACAAACATATCTATTTACGAAGGCAAAACCATGTCCCGAAAAAAAGCCCACCTCTCTAAATTTGTATCTTTCTATTTCTATTCTCAGGTCTGCATTCCCCAAACGAGACGTACTGAAACACCATGTCACGCTAGCACACACACTTTATTGACTTATGTTCGACCGCAGACACGTCATTTTTTCGCCAATCGTTCAATTTGGACGCTTTTTGGTCACTTACCAGTCCGATAACGTTCTTCTCCAGGAAGGTCAACCCCCCAGCACCTGCTGTGGGCCAGTCTTTGTAAAAAAAGAAAAAAAGATTATTAATATGTCAAAAAAGGCTAAAGAAAATCAAGCCAGACCAGCTGGCTTTGAAGAGAAACCCAAAATTGGGTTGCGTTTGGTTCAGATCTCGATCCACAGTGAAGGGGAGATGGCATCCTAGCCCCAACCGCACCCAACAAGGACATACACACTCACACACACACACACACTCACACATAGACACTTGGGTACGACCTGCACCGTATGCGTGATGTTCGGGGCGAGTGTCTGGCAGGGCCCCTCTCACCTGCTGCCGTCAGTCTCATGTATATTTAGATGAAAGTATCACTGACATGCAGGCCTCTGTTGGCCTTGGCACAAGTGCCCAGGATTATTGCCCCCTTACAAAAAGATATTGCAGCTTTTCATGCAGATTAATGTAATTTAGATGAAATTCAATTTGTTTGCGACAGGACAAGAGCATACTGTTCTTGGAGACGGCAACATCTCTGTAGCCAAACAGGTAAATCTCAGCATTGTTATTTACAGTGTTAGTTTTAATTTTATTTAAATAATGTTTTATATTTTAAGTTTAGTTTTGGTCTAAATAATTTAGTTTTTTTATTACTATTATTATTATTATGTTAGTTATTTTAGTACTTGAAAATGAAAAATTCTGGCAACTATTCACCATTAAATTACTTAAATATAAATGATTTATTATATATATAAATTATTTATATCAAAATATTTGTATTTTTATATTTTATTTGATTTCAGTTAATGTTTATTTAATTTAATAAAAGTCTCACAGTAAAAAGGTAAAGGTAAAAAATTATTAATATTTTACATGAAGAAAGTGAAGTCTGTTTTAGTCTGTATTTTTCCTCCATTTTTGACATTTTCAGGACATTTTCATTCTCATTACCGAAATATATCTGGATGTTTTACTTTAATTTCTAATTTCCATTATTTTCTGTGATGATCAATTAAATTCTCATTATAGTAACACTGTAAATTTTCATTTGCTATAATTTACTCAAATTATTAAAAATATATAAATTACAATAATACAAATACAAATAATAAATAATATAATAAATAAAAATATTCCAAATTAAAGAATGCTTTTATCAATGTTATAAATAATCTTTTGTATTATAGTTTTTTAATAGTATCTTTTTTTTGCAATATACGAACTGTTTTTGCAATATATAAATATAACAAAAAAAATAAAAATAACAACAACGTCACAATGAAAAAAGCGCAGTTATTAAAAGATTTTCCATGTTTAAAAAAATATAATACAAAATAAAATTACATTTTTATCTCTCCCTCTCTTGATTTTAAGATGAAATATGACTGGTTCTTGACAGGTTTCCAGAGATTCATCCAAACATGACTCATTCAATACTGTAAACTGATTAAAAATAGCAAGCATTTTTTCTTTTGAGTAGCAGTTGCTTTGAACAAACTGTCATAATTACCATGAATGTAAAGTTTGCATTCGCATGCATCTTCGGCAATGGGATACACTGGGAAAGAGGACACTGGCAGTCACATGACTCTTATGAAACATATCACCATGTGGTAATGGGAGGGCCCTGCTGGTCTGTCCTGGTATGCATGTCGACCAGTCCCAGAGAGACACCGAACCTCCAGCTAAAACCAAAGATAACAAACATTTGCCCACGCAGTGGCCGTCTTAACATGGACGGGTGCAAACCTATAACCTCATCGCTGGGCTTTTGGGAAATGACAGGTAAAACAAATTCACCTGAGATTTACTGGAACGGTCCGATATGACCCATGCATTGACGCTAATCTGAAAACCCCAAACACCATGCAGCCGCCCCAATGCTGGACGGATTGGATTTGGACAGGTCACAACCTGTGCATACAGACAGACAGACAATTTAAACAAACTCACATGGAATACAGAGGAACTCAATTATCTGTCTCCACAGCAGAAGTTCCAGTAAAACACTACTCAAGCGGTTATGGGGGAGGCTCAAGCGCTCTGGCAACAAAACCTGCATCTCGTTGGCCTCGCTCTCTCTCCGCTCAGCGCTAGGAGTGGCGTGTGGCACCGGTGGCAAGGCGTAATGACAGAGCACCCGAGCCAGAGAGATCTTGTGGGAACACCATGTCCGGCACACCCAGGAGGGGCTCCAACATTGTGACACATTTATAGGGAAGCAGATCCCAACACAAACCTTTTGTTGTTTTTGTTGTTGGCGGCGCAATCGAGCGTCCATATTTCACCCCTGCGCTTCTCTCCGCTGACTTATCGCTCAAAGGCTTTTTGTTTTGTTACGGCTGGATGGATGGTGAAGATAGAATAAAAGAAACCCCACATGTTCAAGTTATTATCCTAACGAGTTAGCTGACAGATTTGCATGTTTCTGCTGTAGTCGCCACAGAAAAAAAAAAGCTTGCATAAGAGACTCTGGCGAGTTTTGTTCAAAAAAGCCCTGAGGTTTGTGGGGTTTTTTTTGGGTCTTTTGGCTTTCCATAGAGGTGCCTCTGTGTAGCAGAACACGCCGTGGCGTGAGCCGACTTCAGCCTGTCAGGGCCTCCACACAAAGTCTCACTGTGTGCTTTAAAAGCAGACGCCGTAGAGCGATGCAGAAACAATGAGCACCGTGGGCCTTATTTACATTCTTGACCCCTTAAAAACGAGGAAAATGCTATTGTAAAAACACGCAAAAGCGTACGGCAAGCAAGTGTCGGTTTGCGGGGGTTGGCGTTCTGCGAAAGTCTGACCTCCAAAGATAATATTTTCGAAAGATCTTTGCGCACACATCTGGTTCTTTTCAAGGGCGACTTATTGGTAGTGCCGTAGCTTATTTTTCTTCGCCCTGCACCTCTCCTACGGTGCTCTTCCAAGCATATCCCAGCGGCCTCGGCTGAAAATGCTAATGTTCCCGCCACTTAGTCGAGTCAGGCTCTTGGGAAGTGTTCTGAGGATGGGCCTCTCAGCTCTTTCCTCCACGGGATGAAGTGATGATATCTGAGGGCAGATCAATGAGATATTAATGCAGAAACTACATTGCAGATTCAACATAAATATTAGCCTCTAGAGAGTTCACATTAACAGCTACCCGTTGTTTTGGACATTTGTGTCATTCTGTAAAACAGGTGCCCAGTCAATCAGTAATATAAAAGAATAGACAAAAAATGGACAAAATGCATTAAATATTTTGTCCACTTTATATGTAGACTTCAAAATGTTATATTATTTTTAGTGCTGGGCAAAGATTAATCACATCCAATATAAAAGTGTGTGTGTAAATAATATATGTGTGTACTGTGCATATTTATTATGAATATATAAATACACACACTTGATGAATATATTTATTGTTTATATATTAAATATGTTTTTATGTCATATAAATTATGTAAATACAATATATACTGTATGTGTGTGTGTTTATATATACATAATAAATATGCACAGTAAACACACATACATTATATAAACAAAAACAAAAAATTAATTGTGATTGGTCATTGTCCGGCATTATTTATTTTAAGGCTGAATTTATTTAATAGGAAAAATATAGTAATATTAATTTTTAAATAACTGTTCTATCCTAATATTTTTTATATTTTGTCACATGACAATCATTCATACATGCTGCTCAAAAAAAAAATATTACTTTTAGTGTTGCTTCCTATTATTTTGTGAAATTTTTTTTTATTTTTAATTATTTTAGTTTTTTGTAGCAGTTCCCCCATTGCTGAAAATAAAAAACAATCAATAAAAAAAACAAAAAACAAAAAAACTTATTCAGCTAATTTAATTTAGCCTTTGATACTTAACAACTCCACTTATTATTTACCTAAAACAATGTATAAAATCTCCCGTTACTCTGTACAAGAAAGCCAATTGATAGAATGACCTATTTGTGGTGTGTGGTGAACACACTACAACAAATAAAAGCACAAACATTGAGACCGGTGTCTACCATTACCTTGAAGTGCCTCATTCCTGGTTCTCAATAGCTTTTTGTTCACAGTTCATTTGGAGACATCAGCTGAATACTCATATTCATGGCATAAAATGATGCACTGTCAGTTCGGCCCATCATTTTCAGAGCCCAGACAACTTGTGCTTTTCTTTCCTTTCCACGTGTTTGCACAGCCCAAAATTATGGAACCGCCGCTAACAGGATGTGTGCGTTCCTGAGGTACTTTGTGAGTATTCCGATTGCATCACATGTCCTGGATTTCACGGGCTTTTCACGGTACATTTAATGTGTCATTTATAAAAGCGGCTCTCTACTAATATGCTAAATACAACCGTGCTGAAAGAATATACATGCCAGATCGTAATTTGATTCGAATTAAATTTTTCTAATGGCATCCTCCAGAAAGTGCAAAGTAAACATTCGCCCGTTCCCGTCACTTTTCCACCAAGTGGTTTTGACAGGATCTTAAACATCTGGACAGTGTTCATCGTATGAAAAACACACAATTCTTTCTTCTGCGCTGAGTAAACAGTGGCCTAAAGTAAGTCCGCCGAGAACCCACCTGGTAATCAAAACAAATACAACACGTTTTCGTTAACAAACAGAGCCTTATCTTTCCCGGCTCATGGATGGCTCATTTCATGCGGAAAATCTTATAATGAAGGAAATTTGCATCAGCTTCAATCACATTCAAACATTGTTTTTAAGAAAAATGGATTTCTGTCGATCTTAATTAGCACACGAGTCACCTTTTTAGGAAATCACTGACGTTGCACGGATGAATGGGGGGGGGGGAAACTACGTGATGTCTGGAGCCATTACCCATGGCCTGAGGGATCACAGCTAGGGGTCACGGCCCCTGATGACCCTTGGATGATGGGCAGGACTCCATCCATGAGGCCACACGACAGCAGGAAGTACTAGCTAATATGGTTCTGATTAGAGGCCTTATCTTCAGCCCCCGATTAATGGTTCAATTATCTGACGGGAAGAAACGAACCTCAGACAAAAGTGAAAAAAGGAATAGTTCGCACAGAAAATGAAAATACTGTCCCCATTTCCAAAGCTGTATGTATTTAATTCTAACGTGGAACATTAAAGGTGAATTTCTAACTTAAAATAATAGTAAATTACTCTGAAATTACATGAAAGTATCTTTATGTAAATTCATATGTAAGAAAATGAGTAGCCATGGTTTTCTTCAAAATTTCACTATTGATGTATAAAAAAACAGTTTTGAGTGACTCAATTTTCATTATAAACTATTCCTTTAAAATAAAAAAGTTATTACATTTTATTAAAAAATTTTATTTACAAGAAAAATGTAATCAGGAAGATGATTTAGATTTTTCAAACAGAAAATATTTTGATAATTTCTGAACAAATAAATGAAAAGGACCTAATAAAAATGGCACACAAATACTGCACACTGTATGTATAAATAAACAAACAAATAAGTGAAAATAAAATAACAAATTTTATGATAATCAGTTGTGGTTACCAGACGTTTAATCATTTTAAAGTAAATTTACTGTAAATTAAAGGACATTATTTTATAAAACTGAAATAAAGCTACTATATTAAATTTATATATATATATAAACTTTTTAACTTCTAAAAATTTTCAATAAAAAGTATTTTTATGAAGTGTCCCTTTAGAGCTTTCACATTTTTTACAGTAAGGAAACATTTAACCAATTAACAGGTTTTTACAATAATACAATTACAATAATATTTTTATTGTTATTCTTAATTACGATCCTTACAGTCATTTTTGTCACCTACAATTTATTCGGAAACCAAAAGTATCTGGAAAGTTGAGGGTTAGTGATAAACCTGACCACCAACATGATATGGACCACCATATTTTGAATCTAACAGCTGTTTAAAGTGTAAAGCGTGCAGTTTTATCATTTACTGTCAAAACCTGTTTTCAGTCTACCTCTACGACAATTACACCGAGTGCTAATTTTCAGCGAGCAGCTTCTGTTCAGAGTCTGTGATAACGGTGCATGATGAGAACTGGCAGGCACTAATATCTCTGCACTTAGAATCTTGTCTTTGCTGTTCGAAGGATTGAGTTACTGTGAAAGCCATGATGGAGTGTAAAGTAATCTCCTGCTGTGGAGCTGCCGCGCATGCCTGGAGTCCGTCGCATGTTTCTGAGATTCCTTATCTGCTGCGAGGGGGGCTTCACCTGCTGCGCTAAGATGCCCTGGAGACTTCAGCACAGCTCGCCAGCATTTCCCAGACAACATCCAACCTCTAACAAACACATTTCTCTACATACACTGTTGATTTGCATTGATGGTTCCCATGAAGAACCTTCAACATCAAAGAAACCTTTGGAAAAAGGTTCTTCAGATCAATACAGATTTTTTCACACTAAAAAAAAACTATTCTCTTAAGAACTTCCATTGGCAGAAATCTTCTTTACAGTGGAATAAGGTTCTTTAGATGTTTTTTACACCAAGAAATACTGGTTCTATTAAGAACCCAAAATGGTTCTTCCATGGTGTTCACTTTTAAAAATAAAGGTTCTTTATGGCATCTATGGTTCCGTTAAAACCATGGAACAACTTCTTTGCACAAAAGGTTCTTCATAGTAGAAAGGTATTCTGCAGATTATTGATTATTATGCCCTTAACAATATTAACAAAAATTTGTTTTGTATACTAAAAGGTTCTTTGGAGAACCCAAAATGGTTCTTCTAAAAAAAATGCCTTTCAAGAACCTTGAGGAACCAAAAATGGTTCTTCTTTGGATCCTCTTCTGGAAACTTTATTTTTAAAACAGCATGCATCCACAATTTAATTTTAAAAATGATCCTGTCCAAATGATCTGAATATTTAAGCTTTACAAGTCAATTCTTTGGAACTTCTCCACAACATCTGTTGATTTATTCGCTGTAGAGAACAAACAAAACCACATTTCACCAACATCATGCTGGAACACATTACACAAGGTACATATGGCTCGTTTCGCTCATGTGTATGAGTCTCAGTTTCAAAAGAGGAAGGATTTTTTTCCACCACAATCCAAAGCAGCAGCGCACAAATGAATGGAGCCGTGCCACGGTGTGGAAAAGACGCATGTCCAGCCTCATGCTTAACGTCAGGGCCTCCGCCAAAGCAAACTGTGGTCGGAAGAATCCTTTAATAGTGCCTGATCTGTGTCACCTGAGACTGGAATCATCCGAAACTAAGAAACCACGCAGCCACAGTCATCGACGTGGATATTTGCAGCAGACGAGCCTCTCTAATGAAGGACTCCCACCGCAGACCGCTCCGAGCAGCCCCCTCCGCATCACAATCTGCCCTACTTTCATATTTAGATGTCTGCGCTCCGGACAGGTCTCAATCTAGACGGTTATGACAAATGCACTGCGGTTTCCTCATAGATTCTTAGATTACAGTTTGCAGTTTCCCTTATTTATCTCCATCATGAGCATCGTGTGACAGTCAAGCACATGAAAACGACTCACACTTCGAAGGGAACGGAGACAGAATTTTCCAACCGTGTGACTGATGCAATCTAATGGTGACAAAGTCTGTCCAGAACATTTCCCATTCTGCCATCCACAGGATACTGTCTTGATAGCAGAATTTTGGTAGCTAAAACAGTACTACTACCAGTCAAATTTTAGTTATCGGTAAAAATAAATGGGTATTAAAGGAATAGTTCCTCTAGTCATTTACTCACCTCATACTGTCCCAAACCTTGCGATTTTCTTTTTTCTTTGAAATACAAAACATGATATTTTTTACAAACATTATATGCATTCTCCATTTATCCATACAGACTACTATTACAGTTTAGATTAATATTTTGAATTAGCTTTTATTATATACTATAATTTTATTACAATTTTAAAAATTTTGTTATGTGCTTTGTCATTTTGTTAACCTATATTTAATAAAAAAAAATATTATAATTTATATTAAATATTATTTTAGATTTATTTATTTATTTATAATTTTAGTTTTCACTTAATTTATTTGCAGTTAGTCATTTTTAATTAAATTTTTAATTTAATTGTAAATGAAATGACAATTAGAAATGCCTTGCCTTGACAAATGACTGAAATAATTGTAATATTTTTTATCTAATTTTTATATTTTGTTTTATTTCAGCTTTATTTATATTAACAAAAATATTTAATTTGGGGGGAAAAGTATATACCTGATTGTATGGACCAAAAAAAGAAAAAAAAAGAAAGTCATGATAAAAATGTTGATAGTATTTTCAATTTAAACTATCTGCATACTCATTTATTTAAAAATTATACTAATCAATATTAATATTACATATTAACAAGTTAAAAATGAAATACCTTCCAATAAGAAATGAGGGAATGTTTAGGAAACCAGTTTGAAAATAATTATTATTTTTGCAAAAACAATACTAACTAGTACTATTAATATTAAAGATTAAATGAAAATTAAAATGACCCAAAAAACATGGGGGAACCTTTAGGAAACCTGTAAGAAAGCAATTATATTAATACTGCATCAATATTAAATTCTGTGCAGTACTGATTAGTAAATAATTGTTTTTATAACGGAATAGTTGATATTAAAATTCTATGATATTTTGCATAAATAAATTAAAACAATATGCAATATCCGATAACCGATATTGTACCGATATGTTATGCATCCTTGCTTTCAGTTCTACAGAGCACACAAAACTAAAACCAACATAACACGTATTACACAACCCACAGAAAGTTGTTTTTCAGATCTGCCAAGAAAAAGGAAGTTGTCATTTGGTGTTTTCACCAAACCTCTGCCGCTTCCAGTTCGGACCAACTGTTGGCAAGGAGACAGACAGCACACAGACATGGAAAAGGCTGGTTAGCGTCACACACGAGCAGGGAGTCCATTAGGAAGACCACACAGGGCTCCAGACACTTCTCCAGTGAGATAGATGCTATCAGAGTGAGTGACAGGTGCTGGTTTTTCTTCCCAATTCATTCTCTGATAGCGTAGATGAACAAGCCTCCCGACACGTTCCAACTGTTTATCATCCGACGACTCGATTTCCTCTTACAGAGAACAGATGGCTTCCTTAACGGCTCTGTGCCTGCCTGTTTCATCTTCAGTTCTCAGCATATCTCAGCACAGACGTTTTCGTGAGATCTGTGCCAGCGCTAGATTCATCCTACGAAAGCAAAAAATTGGGAAATTAGCACTTTCAATACTGTTAAAAATACATATTGATGCGGCATGGTGGGACAGAACATATAAAGCAGCTTTTATCAAGGGCATATTTAGTACCGATATCTAGTGACTACTATATTGTCCCTAGCAATATGTGTATCTAACCACTGATGTTGTAATTCGGCCACATCTGAAATGGGTCATACCATTGATATAGCCTAAAAAGTTGAAGTATTTCTTAAGTATGCAAGAAAACGTCACGGTTTCAAGGATGTATACATTTAATACATGGGCAGAGTAAGAATATAAGTGTTTATTTGTGCTTTATCTAATACATTTAGATACAACAATAATTTCTGAAATATGGTTTTTCAAAACATGGCTGTAGACTCGAAAAGTGAAGTGATAGACAAACACAATCAATTGAGTGAGTCATTTTTGCTGGAACCACTCCGATTGATTTAAACACTTCGATCATTCAGTTCAAGCGATTCACTAGCAAAAACAGACCAAAAGGGCATTTCATTTTTGAATTTTGACATCACATACTGAATTTAAAAAGCATGTATTATGATGGGTGAAATGGAGCTTCTTGTGAAAAATGATTCACTTTTTCGAAGCTCTCAAACTGTAGCTCTCAAATTTCGAAGCTCTAGATTGCAACTTCAAAGCGGGTTTGTGAAGGTTTTGATTCAGATTGAAACTTCTCAAGTCCTGACCTGAAATTACAGTTTGCAAATTATTCTTCAGACAGGGACTGTGAAGCACGGATTGCGAATCATTAGATTCAGATTAGAACTTTGGAGCACGGATCGTGAATCATAATTTGATTCAGATCAGGACTTCGGTGCGGGTTCGCAAATCAATTGATTCAGATCGGGACTTCGGAGTATTGTGAATCTTTTGATTCAGAATGGGGCTTCAGAGCATGTATTGTGAATCTTTTGAATTGGGAATTTCTTTTTTTATAATTTGTTGATATTAATACATTTAAAGAATATCTAAATGAAAAGACTAAGCTATAAAAATAAATACAAATTCCAAACACAAATTTGAACACTGTGAGAGAAAGAGCAGAGTGAGAGAAAAAAC
>JAUCMR010000085.1:346345-357220 GCA_032357425.1 Enteromius argenteus
AATCTTCAAGCGTGACATTTCACTATTTTGTACATTCCAGCCGAGTTCAAATCATACGAAAAGGGGAGATTAGTACTGATGAGAAGACTTTAACCCATTTTGAACATCGAATTTAAATCATCAAACAAGTAGACATTCAGAGTCCTAAAACTGAGTCTGTGCTCATTATCTAACATCATAAACCTGATTGTTGATTATCTCATCGCCTTTTATGTAGCCTGCCGTAGGTGCTAATGAGCAGCGCGCCTGGAAATACACTTGGGTTTCAACTCTTGCTAACCAAACCAACCAACAAAAGTGAAGACGTAGCAGTGACAGTCTAACAGTTTCCCAGTGAAGTCAGCTCTCCAAGCCCCGTGGGCAGAGCCCAGTTCATGGGAACGGCTGAGGTGACAGATCCCGGCATCTCTTCCCATAAAGCTCAGGGACAGAAGACCCACAGCCTGTTAGACATGATGAGCTGCTATCGGCAGTCACGTGACCCTCTGTAGACCAATCAGAGCCAAAGAAAACCCTTAAACGCTGGAGGTCACGGAAAACCTCGCCCTGAGGTCCAGATTTACTTGCTCAGCAGAATACAAGCAACGCATAACAAGGAAGATGGACGTTACCGGGCCAAAATGTCGCCCTCAAAAATGCAGTTTTATTCACTAGAGAAATCTGTGGCGCTTCTATAATGGATGAGCTTGTGTTCGAGCGATAGTAATTGGATCGTATACACTCTATAAATAAACTTAAAATGGATGGATACGCCAGTCTTTTTAACAAACGGCTCCCTCCAAGTATAAATTACTATGTGTGGGGGAAACGTCTTAGAAGGTTTTGAAATTTGTACGAGTAGGCCATGATCGTGTGGCTTCGACTTAAGATACACCAAAGTTAAATATGCTCCAAATTACAGTCGTTACGGGACCCTAAAAGCCAAAATTAGAGGGCGAACGCCTAGGCGGTACGATTGACTTCTTTATTGAATGGCTGCTCTGTATAATTAGCAAAGCAAACTAATCCATCTGATCGCAACCATCTGAGAGCGTTGTGCTGTGATTCAGAGTCCTCATGCAACGGTGGCTGATCGACGAGCAACCTGTAGTTTTGTCACAAAAGAACGTTGATGTCCGTCTGCGGTCCACTCAGGGTTTTCAGAAACATCTGATGGAGGATCCTGTCTCTGGAGACTCTTTGGACAACTGAGAAGGAAGCCATTACTGCCACTACGGCTTGACTGTAATGACAGAATGACCTTTAACCTCACTTTACCCTCATCTAAAGCACACCAGTGATTTTCAGTGTATCGTATTACGACATTTGACCACATTTCGCCATTAGATGATTTCAGCATAGATGAACTTTAGTTCCAGTTTTTGGTGCTATTTATAAACACTGGTCTTAAAATACCTCAGAATTGTTTTTGCTACGCATGATTTCAGCAACTACATATATATATATACACATATAAATGTACACACATGCATATACGTATGTACAGGCATTTGTGGTTTACGAGGGGGCACAAATGTGTATGACATGGGTACTACAACGTAAACATGATTTATGAGGACACTTCCTGTGTCCCTGTAAAACAAAAGGCTTAAAAAACATACTAAACAGTGTTTTATGAAATTCAAAAAGTGCACACGGTTTCCTGTAAGGGGTAGGTTTAGGTGTAAGGTCAGTGTAGGGCAATACCATATACAGTCTGTATAGTATAAACACCATTATGCCTATGGAGAGTCCCTGTAAACCACAAATGCAAGTATGTGTGTGTGTGTGTGTATATATATATAAATAAAATTGCCATCTTAAAATTGTTAACTATTCTGCAGTCATATTACAATTACATGTGAGAATTAAAAATCACTTAAACCCATAGCTCACAAATCTTATTCATGCATATTAATATTTTATTAAATAATTTTATTTGAACATTGGCTTATCGTGCCTGGATTAACGTCCATAAATGCAAAGAGCACTGGTTCTTGCTTCTTATAATTCCTTTTAATGTTAGGGTATCAAATGTGAGACTTAATTCTTAATTATGTTTTAAAATATTTACAATGCTCCTTGTTTCACAAAATAAAGTCATAAATGCTTTGGGGTGACTTTAGGGCAAGAAAATAAAGAGAAAATATTTTTGGGTAAATTATTACTTTCCTATACAATGAAGCACTAATAAAGATTTATTTATATATATATTTTTAAAAAATTTAATATTTTAATCCAACAAAAAAAAAAAAGTAATTAAAATGTGACCATTTTAATTAATATAATAAAAAAATATTTTCTATAGATAATACTGTAATGTCATCATCTATGTGGCCTGATTTGTTTTGTTTTCGATGTATCGGGTGAAAAACAAAGCACACATGGGTTTATTTCCATCTCCTGACCCATATCCTTGACAACCGTTTCTGTGCTGATGTTGTGTAGGTGACTGTCCTTACACCATGCAGCGCCACCTCTGCTTCCAGACAGAGACACACTGACCAAATTATCCTCACAGCGGCACAGATACGCACAGAGTTAACAGTGTCAGCCTCTGCAGAGCTGCAGTCACATGTTTAATTTTGGATAGTGTTATAAGAGGTGATGCTCAACACATTCAGCCATTTAAAGCCTTCCTGTCATCTCACTGTCACATCGTCTTGACAGCTGAATCGATCCCACAGGCAGACATATGGCCCAAGATTGGGCCAAGGCACAGAACTTTTGTAGCTCTTTAAAAAAAAGTTTAAAAGTTTTTTTTTTTTGGCTTCAAACTAAAATTTTGACACAGTTGTGAACTAGTAATTATTTTGAGATTCGGTTTTCCTCATGAGCTTCCTTGACTTTGCAAGGATTTTGATTGGTATTATATTCACACCTTTGTTTGTTTTTTAAAGGAGTATTAAGGATTGTGTATTTCAGTATTAAATGTTTTGTTTTTTTTGAACAGAAATCTCTTTTCCCTGGACTATAATAACATCCAACTGCAGTCTTTCTGAAAAACCAATGAACTTTTTCAGAGCAACTTTTCTTTGAACAATGTCTCCCTCTATTGGCCAAGACTGAGAAATCCCCTTTTTAAACCAACCAAAAAGTCCCATTAAACTACATTGAGGGCAAAAAATTACATATATATATATATATATATATATATATATGCACACACACACACAAACAAGTTAATGAATTAATTAAAAATTAAAACAAAAAACAATTCACTGATGCATCATAAATATTAAATTATCGATCCACATTTTAAAACAAGATAATCATTATACAATTGGCAGACACACTCTAGTATTGTGAAATTCCTTATATTATTTATTTATTCATTTCATTTTTGAATTAATTGAATTAAATTAAGTTATATTTTATTATTGCAAATTATATTATTAATATTTAATAGAATATTTTTATTAGATATCATTTTATACAATTCAAGTCACTTTAACTTGGCAAAAGAACTGTAATACTACACAGTTTTAGCATTTTAGCATGCATGTGCTTTGGTAAAAAAAAAAAAGAGACAAAAAATTATGTTTGTTTAGATTTTTTACTGAGTATTTACAATAAATAGTACTTTGGAATGTTATTTCAAATGTGAAATGAACAGCTACAGTACAAACTATTAATATTGAAGACATAACAAATTAGCAATTTTAAAATACAAAGTACCCCTATAAAAATCTAACCAAACTAATCATGACCTGAAATGTTGTTCGTCCTTCACGTCCAGTTCAGTTCAAGCATCTTTCCAGATTTTAGCACCAATCAAACATCTGAAATGTGGTTTACTGCTCATGAAAAAGATCGGTCTGTCAGATCGATTGGCTCTTCACAGCGTATGTGAAGCCAAATCTTCAACACGTTTTCTTTGAGTCACAGCTGCTCACGAGTCGCCGGTCATGATGGAGATGAACTCCTCTTGATTAACTGAAAGAGTATAAAAACAAATGTGATCACTTAAATTCACTTTGCTTTTAACCTACTTACTCACAGCACAGACAATTATTAATATTATGCTGATTAAATTACATATAGCTCTTCACAACGCCAAAGGACACACAAACAGCTTTCAACTCAGCCTTCATTTCCACTGTTCCCATTTTTGTTGGCTGCAATACATTAATTTGCTGTGCCTTAATTGAGAAAAGCACTTTGAGCCAACTGGGAAAAGCACAGTAATTACTTCCATTCATCAGAGGCAATAAAAATAGCACTTTTTTCCTTTCCCTAGATAAAAATCCAGCAACTTACTCTCTCCGTCCCCGTCAGTGTCAAATTCATCAATCATGGCTCGCAGGTCTTCATCACTCATGTCTTCGCCCAGTTCACGAGCGACTCGGCGCAGATTTCTCAGGCTTATCTTTCCCGTTTCATCATCATCGAAAAGTTTAAACGCCTTCAGAATTTCCTCTTTCGGGTCTCGCTCCAATATCATGTCCGTCACTTTAAAATAATGATATTACTTGGTTTGAAATACAAAAGTTGATACAAATACAATACAAATACAAATGATTTTCAAGCAGTGACACTAGAAGCAGAAGATTTATTTTGTTACGTATGTTTATGAGCAGGCCGACATGGAACCTGCTCCTGATTTCAACAAAATCATTTCTGTAAACCATTTAAATAGCTATGTTTCCTTCTCAAGTTGCATATGCAGCTTATGCAGAAAATTAGAAGACTGCATAAAACATTTGCTAATACATCAGTTTCTATAGCATGTGGTCAAAATAACAAACATTTTACTTCCAGGGAAGCTGGCACACAATATTAATAATAAAAATGAAAGTTGCCGCCATTGGGAAGCCTGTGGCTCTTTTTCATACATAAGAAGTTACTTGCGCCTCAGAGCATCCAGATGAAATGCAGTAACAAACATTGCAATGTTATCTTGCATTCGAAGGCGGATGTTGTTAGGGAACGTAATCATGCGAGACAGTTCTGGTAGATAATATGCCAAATTATTTTGGTGACGGACTTTGGCTCAGGTATTTCAGAATGAATAAAACAACATTTGAGATGGCGTGTGCAATGAGATCAGTGGACTGGTTAGTCTAGTTATCCAATCACATGAGTTTTGTGTTGAGCACCAATCAGTTTAGTCAGTAAATGGGTTTCCAAGTTTATGCATGTTTTCTTATTGGATAAAGAACACATTCTATTACTGACGTTTCTTTATGTGCATTTTATCATTTTATTCACATCTTGCATTTTCGTCATCCCAAAAGTCACATAAAAAATACATATATGCAAACATAGCTATAGTTAAGACCTATTAGCGAGTACTCAACTTACCCACTTCTTTGAAATCTTCAAAAGTTATTTTCCCAGTTCCTTCTCTGTCATAATCTTTTAGGATCTTTAACACATCTACTTTCTTCACCTCAAAACCCAGAGCTCTCATCGCCACCTGGAACACAGATTTTAAACAACAGCACTTTTGAGCTACTACTATTTTTATAGAGTTATGGTTGGGAGTTTTTGGATTATTATGATAGGACAGTTTTAGATAGGAAGTGAAGTGGCTTTGTTTGTCTTTGTTTATCTGTTAAGACTAATTACGTTTCAACATTCAAGAAATGGCCCAAAAATTTAATTTTGCAGGAAATGTACTCCCCCTCCAGCTGTCTATAATATAAATGAGTCTGTTTCTTCATCTGCACAGATTTGGACAAATTTAGCATTCCATCACTTGCTCACCAATGCCTGCTCGTCTGCAGTGAATGGGTGCCGTGAGAATGTGGATCCGAACAGCTGCTAAAAGCATCACAATAATCCACTGGTGATGTAACGCTAAGGTTTAGACAAGTCCAAATCTGTTCTGATGAATAAACTCTTGGGTGGCATAAGGGTGAATACATTTTTCATAAAATTTGTATTTTTTGTTTTTGAGTCAAGATTTAAACTGATGAATAGTCACAGCACATGTGTGCCGTTTACGAAATGCGATCTTCACCTTTAACTCATGATAATCTATTTCTTTATCCTTGTCTGTGTCAAAGAGTTCAAACGCCTCCTTGATTTCATCCTTCTGCTCCTCAGAAAGTTCTCTCCTTTTCTTCCTTTTGCTCTTATCAGCAGTTAGGTCAGTCCTGAAAGCACAAGGATGAAAATCAATCACCTTATATATTCTGATCTTGCATTAGTTCAGACACCATTCAATGTCAATACTTGTCTCCGTATAGATGGCATGTTGAGGTTCCCCAGAACATACATAACAGGCAACTTGACATTTAAAGTTGAAATATGTCATTTTTAAAGCAATACAATTGAGTAAACGTCTGGTTAGCTTGCATGTAAGGCAATGAGCTACAGTTTTGTATCTATTTATGATAAGTGTTTTTATTTTACTACTACAATCATTATTGTTGCTATTAATAGTACAAGTACAGTGTCAACTGTTAACATGCACCGGCTAGTAACGCTTCACACACCAACAGCTGGTCTCTAAATAAACTCTTAGCGACCAAAGACTTCATAGTTACCTCAGAGACAGGCTCATTTTTGCAGTTTGGCAATAAACAACTGATATTGAAAACCAGATCCCGTCCAACAAGATTAGAGTTCGGCTTCCAACACAGTCCTGCTAATCAGCTAATACCCTAACACAGAAGCCAAACGCAGCGCGTTGCTAGTTGATTCTCTAGGAAACGTTTCTGATTGGTTGCGAAGGTCTGAGCGTCAGGATAACATTACTTGTGATTGGTTGTTTGGAGACAGGCTTGCGTTTACGGGTACTTGATTGGAGGGCTGGGCCGGGAATGGGCGGTCTTAATGATGGCGGTCTCTGTGTTGGACAGATTTGGCTGCTGAGTTTAATATGAATCGTTACACAATAATATATTTATATATCTAACATAGTGAAATATAAGACTAATTTTAACCAGGGTTCGCGTCATATTCGTATTTTCTAGCAATCGTTTAGTGAAGTGCACTGTTGCTGCTAAATATATATAATATAATCGAACTTTATAAATGTAAATATTAATATAAAAAAGGTATAAATATATAATGTAATAATGAATCCAATATTATATAAAATCTGAGTATACAGGGCATATATTAAATATAATTAATTTTTTTAAATCTTTATATATTATATTTCTTGACACTGAATATGCATGTCCAAAAAAAATAAAAAATAATATATATATATATATATATACATAATATATACATTTATATTTTTATGTTTCACAGTAAATATTTATATTGCATTTACATTTAGCAGACGCTTTTACTGATACTATTTTAACAGCAAACTGTTTAATTTAGCAGTTTTTAATCCTCATTTTGGTGATTGCAGTCAACCACCAATAGAGGGCGCCCTACACCATAACAACACTGACATGGATCCTTTCTAACTGCAACATGAATTACAAGAAACCCTTTAAGACTTTGCACAACACACGGTTATGTCACGTTCACAGCACTATGTAATTAATTTAACATAAAGTATTAGTATTCTCTCAGTGTATAATCATGTTCGGTGGCAATGTCTTTACAGCACATTAAAGGAAGTTAAATGGGTGGCTCCTTAACCGCTTCCCCCCGATGAGAACAAAATGTTCCTCTGCTCTTGAGAAGGCGCAGTTGTGGGTTCAAGCTTGAAAGGTCTTAAGGTCATATAACCACACACCCTCATATAACCACAACAGATTCAGTCCTGGAGAAAAGTTACACAGATTAATCCCGTGAGGTGCATGAGCTGTTCTAACCAACTTCACAGAAAGGCGCACACTTGTTAACTTAATCTGACATACTGACTGCATACTGCATGCTTGTGCATACTTGTTTGGCTTTTTGACCCACCGCAGAGCCACGTTTACTTGCAAAAAGGTCCCATGCAAATAGAAAGAAAGCATGCATTTGAACAAGATTTCATAATAAACGTGGAAAGCAGCAAGCACATGCTTTCATGTTTTGACTGGAACTGCACACTTGATTTAGTGCACTTGGAACCCGAACAGTCGGTTACCGAGTCGACAAAGATTACCCCCGGGCAACCGTTGACAGTTGATAGGTGTCGTATTAAGAAACAACAGGATTGTTCACACGCTCACTAACCATTACTCATAAGAGGTGTCAGCGGTTGCTGGCAACTAAGCTTTTGTACAATTTCCATGATCTCAAGCTGATCTTTTGCATGCACGCCAACTCAAGGAAGAGGGTTTGGGAAAGTACATAATGTCAGTCCTGAAATAGAAAGCATGCATGTCTTGTGTTCAGACAGTACTAGCGCACACGCTGACAGAGCACTGCTTATGAGTTTTGTAGAAGGAGTCTGTGTATCCAGTGAAGCAAGTCTGTTGCTATTGGACGGAGCTGGTCATGTGACAGTCCATTCATTTCATTAGCCTACTTGTGACAGTCAGTGCATTGGTCTTAGTCATAAGGACCCTTGAATGCCTCCACCATCTGGACTAGCTTGTGTTTTACTAGACTGTTGTCATGTTGCGTGTTAACTAATAGCACTATATGTATAATCATTTTAAAAAGTCTTTTGAGTATAAATGCGTTCCTCCTGTCATTTGTCACTTTGCCTGACTCTGTTTTATAGTGTGTTGTTGTTGCGCTGGTTTGTATTGCTTCTGTGGGGGAGGTTTGACTGGATTTGACTGGCTCGTACTGAACAAAAGCAGATGAGGAACTACTGCGATGCTGCTGGGGCTGGAGCTATCTAGTTCAGACCGGTAGCTGGGTGCTGCCTTCAACACTGAAGGGCTCTTTGAGGGTGGGAGGGTTTTTTTTTTTATTGTCGTCTGTGTGATTAATTTAGAGAAGACAGCCTTCAGAGGTTTCACAGTTACTATTGTAAGAGGTAATTAGACTACATACTGCTCTGAGGTGGAGGAAGTCATTGACTTTTTATTCTGCCTGTTGTAAAGGTCATAGAATTGTGTTAGATGATTTATTTCAAAGGGTTGCTTTATCTTGTAGATACAAATTAAACTGTTTTCAGTTTTTTTTAAATTAATTTAAGCATTTGGGAGATGTTTTTTTATCTAAAAACACTTTATAGAAGAAGCTTTTATCTAAAGATACTATATTTATATATATTTAATGTATTTGTTCATATTCAGAATGGGTTTTTTTTCTTTATCATGTGTCAAATTTATTATAATGCATCTATTAAATATTACACGCATTTCTATAGTAGATATAAAATCTTGTCAAATATATTACTATATATATATTTTAGTTCATACTTGTTTCATTATATATATATATATATATATATATATATATATATACACACACATACATACACACACACACACACAGATATATATATATAGACTATTATTAATGATTATACTAATTTAATTAACAGTAAGTGCACAGTAAATCAGGTCATGCTTGTTTTTGTATTCTAGGTGATTAATGGTTGTCCAGGACTTGAAATAAAATGACTGTCATCATTAGTAGCCTACATCCTACTGACTCATTATATCATGCGGTGGGAAAACTAAGACTTACAATAAGTACAGTATATCTTACACTGCTTGAGCTCCGCCCCAAATACCTGTTCTTTCAGCTCAGTGGTGGCGTGATGTCCTAGACACGCCCCCTCATTATTTCTGCATTCTCATTGGATAAAGAAGACAATGTGTGTTGCAGCCATGCAGGTGACGGTGCGTGAGGAATTTGTTTAATGTACATTTAAACGGATAAACCCTCACAATTCAATGTAAGGTCACATAAAAGCTCCTTCAGAAGCTGTATTTATCAGAGGGACGCGTGACTACGCAGGGCCACTGCAGTGATAATCATGTGGAGATGTTTTTCTTGTGGCAGAGGGTTAAAGACCACATGCGCTCATGTGGCTTCTCGCTTGTTTTCTCTGACTGAGAAAGAAGGAAAGGCAGATGTTATGTGTACACAATTCCAAATCATGACGCCACAGGAGATCCTGGGCTCCGGCCAATCTCTCCCAAAGCCAAGAAAAACAAATCAGTTGTTCTGGGGCCATATAACCAATCTTCTGTGATAGCTCAGGAGGGTGAAAACGGCATTCAGGTGCAACTGACTGCGTTCACGCACAAAGAGTGTGTTTACACGCAAAGCAAAATGCTGATGCATCAGTCACGGTCGTGGCTCATTTGGTGCCCTAGGTGACATGATAAAAAAATTGCCAATTAATCTTGTGGCCAACAATTATTTAAAAAAATCTGAATTGTGAGAAAAGTAGTGGGAAAAAAGACAGAATTGAGAAATTTAATTTCAAAATTCTGACAAAAGTAAGAATTGTGAAATAAAGAGGTGCTGAAAAATGCTTCCATGGTCCTGGGTTTCAGATGTTATGCTGAGATGAGAAAAGAAGAGGTTAGATAATGTTAGGCAGTAAACAGCTCAGTAACTGGCACAAAAAGCTCATCCCATAACAGGACAGAACAACCTGACCTCAAAAAGGTGAACATCAGGAGTTTTATGCCTGCATGAGATGGCAAAAAAAATCTTCCCAGCTAATTAAATCAGAACTTCAGCAAACAATGTTTGGCTTACATTCACAAAGTTATCAGGTCATAATAATGTTGCACAAAAACATTATTCATTCATAATTCATAGAATGTTTTTCTTCTCAACCATTTCAGTTGGATTTTTTTAAATATAAGCGCTTGTTTCAAAATGTTCAAAGAACATTCAAAAGTAACATAATGTTGCATTAGCATTAATTAAAAATAAATAAATTAAAACTTTTCAAAGAATATTCAAAAATAATAGGAGACATCCCATTTTGATGACCACATATTAACTTTAAATAACTTCAAAAAGCTGAAAATAAAATGTCAAAATAATGGTGAAGTGATCCATCATTAATCAGTGTATCACAGATGTGTCTCCTGTACTTAGCCTATTAAAATATATAACAGAATAAGTGATTAT
>JAUCMR010000085.1:357320-375492 GCA_032357425.1 Enteromius argenteus
TCCATCATTAATCAGTGTATCACAGATGTGTCTCCTGTACTTAGCCTATTAAAATATATAACAGAATAAGTGATTATATATATTATTGCTCAGAAAAAGTAAAATAAAATGTAAAAACATCAGATTCAAGCAAGCATCTTCTGACATAAGTGAAAATATAGCCATGTTAAATCGTATTCTCACTAAAGACAAATGAGAAGATGTTATCCTGTGAGAGTATAGTAAAGATTCTGTGTGATGTGAGAAAGGAGCTGATGCTCTGTGATAGGATATCTGGTTGAAGCCGGTTTGTTTTTCGCCCTGAAATGAACCTTCTCTGCATTGTGTCGTTCACACAGGTGTGAAGCTGAACCCCCTCCTCCTCCATCCCGCGTGGCTCTGTGCACGTAACACCTGCCTGGCGCTTCACAGCGGTACAAGATGTTCTCTCGATTACTCCGGCTGCAAAAGAGGAACAACTGCTTTCACTTTCTGTTAACTGCTGGTATGTTTTTAAGTCTGCGCATGCTGAGATCAGCAGTGCGGGTAGCAGCTTCAGGGCATCTGGCTCATATGTAGGTATACAAAAGAAATTCTACACTTATTCCACTTTTATCTGTGGGAACAAGAAGCAAAGGATATACAAGCAGTCCATAATTATACAGATTATTAGTCTGAAAATATTGGGATCTTGCAGGAAATATGTCATAAATCTTCTAAAATTATATAAAATGATTGGCTTTTCCAAAATGTGCATGCTTATCGATGTAAAAATGTTATATATAACATCTCACTATATACTGTATATAACTTCTCAAGTTGGCAGAATGTCATTTTCATTTATTAAAGGTATAGTTCACCCAAACATTTCATCTTTTATTCTTCCTCCATGTAAGCATTTCTTTCTTCTGCTGAACACAAGAGAAGATATTCTGGAGAATGTTGATAACCTGCAGTATCGATGTTCCACTGACTTCCATTGTATTTTTTGCTAATACTTTAGGGTTAACTGTTTAGCTAACAAAACAATTCACAATATATTCTTTTGTGTTCAGCAGAACACAGTATACAGGTTTGGAACAACAGGTTGAGTTAATGATGTTTTTTCTTGGGTCTCCCTGACTCCCAGTGTATTTTTTGTCCATACAGTGGAAGTCAATTGGAAACCAAAACTGTGTAGATACCAAAATTCTTTAAATATCTCCTTTTGTAGAAGAAAAAAGTCATACATGCTTGGAATAACATGAGGGTGAGTAAATGATGACAAAGTAATTTATCGTGTTCCATCAGCTTCCATTTATATTATGTGCCGATTTCTTTTGAAGTAAGGATTTATCTTGAACATGTGTGTGTTTGTGTATAGTACATTTAATTTTTTTATTAAAATTAGCATTTCTTTCTGGCTACTTTGTAAAGGTTTCTATGTAAGTACTGGTGCTTCTCAGTGGCTTGAGGCTGGGATTTAGAACATTTGAAGTAAAAGCACTTGATGAACATATACTATGTTTGAAGAGCATTCACTCAGTATCATTATCTCATTTTTTACAAAGATGACTTTTTAGAGGCTTTTGCTTTTGCAACTCTTCATATATATATTTGACATGGTACTGAAACTGGTATTCTGAGCAATCACAATGACTTCTGTTACATAACAAAAAAAAAAAAAAGGATTTGCTGACGTGTCTGTGGGCATGTGGTTGCATCTACAAGATGGCTTAAATCCCCTACTGCAGCTTCAACACCTGCTGCATTTCAATCATGCAGAGCCGTTTTCGAGAAAACATAAACATCTCCAGAAGATTGTTGTTTCAGAGCGCTGGTCAAATGTGCAGTTAAAGGACAACAAGAGGGTTGAGAATTACATCTGTGCTACTGTCTGACGCACACAGAGGTACATAAAATCAGCGATTGCCAAAGAAGATTATCACCCACTCTGACATCCAATCCACAACCACCAGCTGCCCTCATGATTCAATGCATAACATTCTAGATTGCACCAAATCAAGCCTTAAAGATGTCTACAGATAGCAGCTGTCTATCTTCAGTAAAATAACTGTGATGTGTCTTTAATTGGAAAAGATGCTGTGATGATTGTTGAGCTCAGACAAAACCACACTGAATGTAACATGGTGCATTAGTACATGAAGTCTTTAAAGAAAAAGATCACCCAAAATTAAAATTTGCTGAAGATTGTTAAACTAAGGCCTTCCAAGATGTACATTTGTTTCTTCAAATCTGTTCTGATGAAGAAACAAACTCGTCTACATCTTGGATGGCCCGAAGGTGAGTACTTTTTCAGCAAAACTTTATTTTGGGGTGAACTGTTGCTTTAATTTTTTTGTGTTAAACATATCTGTTTTAGTTTAAATTAGCTTTAGTTACTGTGTTTGTTGGATGAATGTGGAGGAAAAGTGCAATATCATCAGTCACCAACATTCATGCAGGTGGCATGAGATTTCCAAAACGATTTGAAAATGTAGGTCATTGGCTCTGTAATTTTGACTAAATATTTGCAAGAAAAACACACATCCGATTCAGACAGGATTCAACCTGGCTGTTCCTGTCTGAATTGGACTCGATGAATGTGAAACTGTAACTACATTTTAATATTGATTTCTCACAGTGGATTGATTTCTTACAGACACTGAAGTTCTAACTCTCTCTTGAGAAAAGCACATAAATAAACATTCACACTAATGAAACTGCATTTTCTTTAGTCTTTCATTTCTTTAAGTTTTCCATGTAGGTAGCAGTGCCAGCACAGCATTTTCACAGGCAATTCCTCCCATCTTTTGCCGTGTGAAGATCATTGTCTCGGTGAAGTGTGTCACTGGCGTCTCTGTTTGCATGCAACACCGCTTTGTGAATGAGGCCGCTTGTGCTGCGTTTTGATATTTTAAAATTATGCCTCATGCTCAGTTTAGACTGTAATGAGCTGTAGGCCTGAATCATATCTGAGACAGAATGTTTGTTCTTGTGACATATGCTGACTCGTGTCATTTCCTGTTTTAAGATACCGGGAAGGCTGGTGGTTGCATGCTTTTTTCTTACTCACTATCTGTGTTGAGATACTCTCTTCTCTTCACAGACAGGAATTACTTGCTGCAAAATCCAGCTAAAACCAGCAGCTTCAAAAATACTAGTCTACCTGGTTTTATGGCCTTGCATTTATTTGTTCAAAACTTAAATATTGTGATATTATTAGAATTCAGAACAACTGTTTTCTAATTAAATATATTTTAGAAAATTAATTATTGTGGTGGCAAGGCTGAATTTTTAGCATCATTAGTGTCACATAATCCTTCAGAAATCATTCTAATATGCTGTTTTGACCTTAAGAGATCTAATTATTATCAATATTTCCAAAGCAGTCGTGCTGCTTAAAGCAACTGTACCTCGAAACATCAAATTCAAATAACACTTAACTACTTTTCATAAAGCGAACGGCTTCTGTTTTCTTCCCAAACGTCTATCAGTTTGGTGGGCGCGAAAAGGGCGGATTGCTTTACGACAGCAACAAATGCACGTGCACATCCATGAATTGCGACAGAAGAATATTTCCACTCATAGGGGGTTCCAAGGTTGCAAAAAATTCACAAAACTACATACAGTTGCTTAATTTTAGAGTCTATTAGCCTATTTTAGAGAAAATCAGCAGCAGTTCAGAGTATGATAAGACAATGCAGAAAACCTGAGCGGATGCGAAATTCACTATAGCACCTATAAAAATGGCATGCTAGGCAAACGTTCTTCTCAAACCTGAAAACAAATAGTAATCTCCTAATAATAGTCTATTTACAGCCTGCTGAAACAAAGAAACTACACATTTCTATTTTTGACCTGTTTGTGAGCTAGGCCTAATTCAAAAGAGTCACGTAGTTTCCAAGAACTGAAGAAAGATCTTTAATCCATTGTAATCTGTTATTGCAAATTCTTTCGTAACTAACTGTAATCAAATCCTCATTTCCTAGATCTGTTCTTAAGAATACACTAGGGATTCACTTTACTTTGGTGTATTCTAATAGCTTTTAAATGTTAACAGTTGATATAATACAAACTATAACTTTTGTTATTCAGTTTAACCAACTTGATAGGCCTACAGTACAGAGTTTAGTTTTCTTCTGAATGTGCTAGTTCAATCTTCATTTCATATATCCCAAGGGCATCTTTATTACTCAAACCTGACATGCCAGCTATTAACCATAACAAATACAGACTCAGCAATTATCCTGTCTGGCAGATCCTGCGGTGACGTGTTTGTCATGTTTCAGACAAGTCATACTGAGATGGAACATGTCACATGCTGGTGCTATAGCGAATCCACCCAAAGCGTTTCAGCATTCAAGCTTCTAACACACTATTGTGGGTTTTTTTCTCATGGACCTGAAGTTTCCTTTCCTTTCCGCCATGCGCAATTCACTTCCCCTTCACCTTGTGTGCAAAAAAGCCACCTACACTTATCTGTTTTGTTGTTTATCAGCTAACTGTAAAAAAAATCTGTAGTTTTTACAAAAAAGAAAAGTTTGGCAGCTTTGGTTGCCAGAATAATTTAATAAAAAGTACAGAAAAACTGTGAACACAATTACAGCCAAAAACTGTACATTTTACAGTATAAAACTGTAATTTACAAACAAGAAAATTTGAATGTAAACCAGTAAATTTAACAACGCACACTGCTATTAAAATCTGTTTTGTACCTTTATACTGACAACCAACATAATAATGGTGGTAAAAGAGAAAGCCACACGAAGAATCAAAGCTCATCACAAGTAGCTTCTCCACAAACAGAAGTATACTAGAAATCATTCAAACACAAAGCACCATCATGGTAACACATGACACTTAGATAATGCAATAAACATTCATTAAACAACAGAAGATGTAACATAAAGCCCAAATATACGTAACTGATAACAAAAACTAATAGAAAAACATGATTATTTAAGCAAACTACTTTAAAATGTGGAGTGTCATGCAGGGAATTCTTAGAATATCATTTTACAGTTTTTGACTGTAAATTATACATTAATTTGTTTAAAAACTGTACAATTAACAGCATTTTACTATAAAATTACATTAAATGTCAAGTTAGATGTTTTACAGTTTTTCCCTGTATATAGTACGGGAACTTACTGTTAACCTATTAACAGATTTTTTTTCTGTATTCTGAATTCTGTTTTTTACAGAATTTTACAGTTAAAATGGCGCTTATTTTTTACAGTGTTTGATTGACACAAGCTCATCGCTCACATATAAAGAGGCATGCTACAAGGCGTTTGAGAACTGGTTTTGAAGCATTCATCTGTTCTACAGCCAAACCACAAGCTGTCATCAACTCTCTGCAGTGACTGATGCAAATTCTGAAATGGATCTGAAGCCTGCAGCTTTTTCACATATGTCTGCTGTCTGGATTAGAGCATGACTGCTGTATGTTTAGGCTAATGGTAACAGTGAGCCTCGATGGACATCTGATATCTCACTCATCCATCATACAGCCTCTGCTAGTACAGATATGTGACTGCCGCATTGCAATCATATCTAAGTGTCAGTGGGACACTAATGATATGTGGTTTCATCTGTCGTTTTTTATAACTTTTGGACTCCTCAGGTTGAGGTGATGTTCTGCAGGACATGCGCGTGATGTATTGACACGGTGCTGGGTTACGTGATATTTTGCATCATAAATCATAGTCGTATCGTGTTCATGTTGGTGCATCTTTAATTGCTGAGCACAATACACAATTTAATCTGCATTACATAACCTAGCAATCAGGTCTGTACTTCAGAGGATATGTTCACTAAATTGAGTGTTAATAAAACATATTGATCATATTTGGTAAACAACACAGCCACAGCTGGGTAACTGATTACATGTAATGTGGATTATGTAATCAGATTCCAAAAATTAAATACTTGTAAATTAAATAATTTTTTTCATTTTTTTATTACAGGATTACATATTATCACACAATAGCGATACATTATACATAGGTTAACATCAACAAACCAGGAAAGTTAAGACAAAGATATTTTGTGTATTTTCATAGATAAAGTTTGGTTGTCTGAATGGATGGATAAGCTCCTGTGAAAGAAAATGGCAGCCGGATTGAACTGGCCGGAGCTGTAAGGTGAGAGAGCTGCGGACACAGATAGGACGCACTCCCTGTGAACTCCACTTCACAGCCCGGGGCTGAATGTGCCCTGATAAAATATTTCAACACTCCCAAGTATGTATGCTGAGAAGTAAGCGCGCACGCAGAGCTATTAGATTGCCGCTCAGGCCGCCTCCGTCGTAGGCCAGTCCAAACCAGTTCTTGTTTATCACTGGCACAGTGGCTGCCCTTGTATCAACAACTGCAAGTGAGCGAATGAGACTTGCACGCAGTGTCACTGCATTAAATACAAGCATGACTCATTTGGATGGCGTGCTCGAGGTCAAAGTTACCAAAAAACAAAGAATTATTGTTGCCCTTGCTGGTTTTGCTGCTTAATGCTAAATCATTTTGAACGCTCGGATGTGAGAGTAAAGCTTTGATGCAGCTTGATAACAAAAGACTTTTATTAAAGGTAAATTCAAGAAAAAATCTAAAGATTAAATAAAAATTTTAAATGCTAAATAAATTAATATCACAAAAGAGAGAAGAAAATAATGCTATAATAAAATGCAACCGGTGAATCAGAAGCAAAACCAATGCTATTGGGTTATTTTTCTTTCGTAATATAATTTCACGAGTTCGCCTGCCCATCCAGTCCTGAGGGTTAATGCTAAATAAATATAGCTTGCTGTCCTTAATGGAGACTCGAACCCGAGACTCAGCTTGACTGCCAAGTTCAACCCCCCACTGTGGTATTACCTAATGGGAGAAAAACAGAAATAGAGGAGGAAATGGGGATGTGGAGGGATGCTGGAAAATTTGTCGCTGGTACTTTGCAATTTGAGCTGCTTGTAATTATAATATAATATAATTAGTGCTGTCAAACTATTAATCACATCCAAAATAAGTTTTTTTCTTTTACACAATGTATGTGTGTGTACTGTGCATCTTTATTATACATACATGTATATATTTAAGAAAAATATGTAATGTTTATGTATTAAATATATTTATATAAAACATAAGCATGTAAATATATAAATGCATAAATATTTTCAAAATCTATACTGTACTGTATGTGTGTATATTTTAAAAAATTAAAAATAAGCTATGAAAAAAATTATGTAAAAACTTTTATTTTGGATGTGATTAATCACGATGAATCATTTGACAGCACTAAATATAATATGATATAGATTTTTAATGTGTTAGCAACTCGCAAAAGTAATGCTATATTTTATTAGCTATATTTATTTTAAACGTTATAACATAATTATGTAATGTACTAATATTTTTTAATGTACTAATAGATTTACTAGTAACTGATATGATATTTATATTATATTAAACAAATCATACCAGAATCCTTTCAGAGACTTTGTGCAGGTGTCAGCCAGTCAGAAGCTGATCTGGCACTCCTCCACCAATGGCACTGCAGAATGACTGTAAACGGGGGCGGGGCCTGCATTGCTGACCACTGGTTACACTGACTCAGCTAAAAGTCAGGATGTTGTGTGTCAGGACTGACCCCTCTGGCAGCAGAGTCACCGACGGACAATCCCTGACTCGCGGAGCACGTCCCTTCTTAGAAACATGTCCCGCCACTTCTGGCCTAATGTTACAGTTATGAAATTGTTCTCCATTCCCATATTTAGATCCATGACATTATGTAAAAGGGGAGAGAAGCATCTTTGTGTTTGCACCTGTTGTGAATGAGAAACTGAACTATATTTGTTTTAGGGCTTCTTTTTAGATATTTTAAGCTCAAATTCCTTGCTTTGTGTTTCAGCTCCTTCGCAGGACGTTCAAAACAGACGTCTAGACTCTGGCATATGTTCTCTTTCATATGTGCTGAAGCGTGTACGGCAGGTTAAACCTTGCTCACAGAGCGCAGATGACGCAGGCTGATGGTTTTCTTCAGGTTAATCCCGCAGTGCTGGAACACCTGCCACAGCCTGTCAAAGGCCTTGTCAAGCTCATCAGTAAAAGTACCTACCAAACATGTCTGGAGACACAAGAAGAGCCCGGGGCGAAGATTTTATATAATCATCACTTTTTGTTAAGACACACTTCTCACCCAGTTCTACTTGATCCTCTACTTGTGTATTGGTAAGAAGAAGGGGGTTGTTTTTGGGCCTATTATAGTGGAGACCGGGGCTAGTTGTCACACTGTGAAGTTGTAACATGGGTTACACTACCAGTAAAAAAATAATTACGATTTTTTTTTAATGGTCATGAAAAGTCTCTTAGAGTCACGAAGGCTGCATTGATCAAAATATCAGTAAAAACAGGAATATTGTGTAATAGTATTACAATTTTATATTTCAATATATTTTAAAATGTAATTTATTCCTGTGATGCAAGAGTGAATTTTCAGCATCATTACTTTTCAGTGTAACAAGATCCTTCAGGGTCATTCTAATATGCTACTCAAGAAAGTATTTATTTACTTGTTCTTGTTTGGATGTCTGTTTCAAAACTTGTGCCGCCTACATACAATGTGGCAAAATTTCCCTGCTTTTAGGGCATGTTGTTACCAAAAGTGAAAGAAATTAAGTCTTTTTGTAGCCATTACTGAGGTTTTTACCTGACTTTCGAAAGCAAACCTCCCCTAAGAAATAATAATGTAATGTAAATGTGTACAAAAATGAATTTGTTGATTATTCCGTTGATATTTGTCTGAATTTAATTGACATTTCCAGTTGTAAACTTGAGCATTTTACACTCCATTTACAGCAATAAGCTCTAATGAGCTGAAGAGATCCAGTTTTATCCCTGATCAGCGGAGGGAAAGTAGGTTAGTGGTTCACTCACAGCTCTTGGGAGCAAACATCTGCTCCGTTTGAGCCTGGGAAGAGGAGTGGAAAATATGAAGCGTTCCTAGCGCACATGAGGTCTGTGTGCCTCACAGACAACAAACTCCTTGTGTTCGGTTAGCATCTGGTCCTTAGATGGCCTGTCTGCTGGAATGTCAAGAGAACGGAAAGGAAAAGACGTTTCCTCTGAAGGGAAGCCGAAGCTTAGGAAGCCAAATATGAAGTAGAATCCTAAAAATGTTTCCAAAAATTATTTTTTTGTACTTTGGGGGTTGTTTCGCGTGCAATTTAGATGCAAACGTAATTTAAATGTTTCACAATGAAGTCCGTCAACACACGGAACTGATTAAAGATCTCGCCTCAGGATAATGTAACACCCGTCTGTCTATTTGCAATTTATGTTGTTTTACATCTAATCCCATCATGCTTTACAAACCTGGGTCACAGTTCTAGACATGGCAAGGCGTGTGATGTAACCACCATCTCTGGATCTTTTTGTACTTTTGACATGCAATAGCCTTGACTGATTTACAACCTCATTTCCACTTTGTCAAAGTGATTTGTTGCCAGGAGTTTTTGTCTGAACACGTAGAGAAACATGCGTTTGCCAATGTCATATGTCACGTTCCCTAGCTTAAATTGGTGTTCTTGAAGTATGTTCTAACAAGTAGAATTCTAAAGAGTACTGAAAGAAATACTAAACTTTAGTTTTTGTATAAAATGGCATATTTATTTAAACAGACTGGAGCAAAAACAGACAAACATACATGTTTTTTTTTTTTTGCTGTGACATATATAGACAACCTACAAAATGGTACAAAAGTTAGAAACAAGCCTAGAATACAAAACTATGTAGAAACACAGCGGATATTGCACCATTCGACTTGGGAGTAGCTTAATACCCATTTCACCCATCAACCCCTGAAATGGAAAACAATGGAAGCAAGTTTAATTAGCTCTGGACCAGCCTGACTGAAGAGTAACGTCGCTTCCTGTATGCAGTATGCATTACATGTTCAGTCTTTATGAGGGTTCTTTAATTCCCTGGAAGTGCATGTTTGAGAATGTTCTCGTAGTATCTAAAATAAAACAACAGATAAAAGAAAAAAAAAAAAAAAAAAAAATTTCACCATGACCCAAAGCACAAACATCAAGGTAAGGATGCATACAGTTCACAAAAAGTACATAGTCCCTTTTTTTTAATGTAGGTAAATGTCAGCACAGCGCACAATGCAGCCATAAACAGTGATAAAAACAATGGTTTTTGTACCAAGGCCACAGAGATTGTTCCATTAGTCCAAACGTGTAGCTAGTGACTCTAGTTTGTCTGTTAACAGCACACTTACGTAAACAAACATAGCTAAAATCACATGTAAACGTCAGAGCATATGTTTGTCAAACTTGTGCATCATATTAGCCAAGCTTCGGTATACACTTTGAACGCAAATCGATGAAAAGTGCTAACTGTTTTTGAAAAAGAAAGAAAGAAAAAAAAAAAAAGGCCTACGCCAACAGGCCACAGTCAGAAGAGTAGGAAAAAAAAAGAAAGAGTCTAGTTATCTCTTAGTTGTACATATAGTACAAGGCTCTAAACAAGTTCTGGAGTGCAGTTCTCTGCGTATCTTGTAACAGCGTGAGCGGGAGGACTAATTCAGGAATGTCTTGCATCTCGATGAGAGTCCTCTTCTTTCGCCGTCAATGGTCTCTTTTCTTTCGCCACTTGAATCAGTGCCATGTTCAGTTTGATGCTCTCGCAGTTTCTTTCTAGCAGAAAGGCAACGTGGCATGTCAGAATCCCATCCACAATGCTTCGCAGCAGGTCTTCTTGTATCCACATCTACGGTTTCCACGTGGTAAAGCCACTTCTTTTAAGTCAAGAAATGGCAAACAATTGACAAGTCTGTCATTGTCTTTTGGAGTGGATGCAGGATGGTTGGAGTTATTTGTTGCTTAATGATCAGCAAAAAAATCTTCAAGATGATTCAGTCTGATCATTCAGATAAGTGAAGAATCACATCCAAAGCAAGGCTGGAGATGTTTGGACATAGTTCTCACACTTAGTGGTGTTGCGCTTAATCCATCTTGGTGTCAAGGGTACAGTTTTACTCCGCCAAATCTTGTATGCACTCTTTTCACCAAGGATGGAGGGGGAAGGAAATCACTCAAGATCTTCAGCGGATTTTAGTGGCCGCTGAGCTGGACTCGACTTGGATTGGGAGTGTCTCCTGGAGGATATCCATCTGTGCACCAAGATGGCTACTCATGCCTCCTTCATGAAGGAAGAACAAACCCCAGTTGAGGTTGTAGAGTTAAGTGATCCCTGACAGCACTGGTCAGGTGTGGTCAACTCCTTCAGCGGGATGGACAGGTATCTGGTCTCCTGTCCATGGAGCTGCACACCTGCTCGGGATGGGGATCAACCTATCATGGGAGAAGAATAAGGTTTGAAAACAAAGGAACTCAAATGCATTAGAAATATAGAAGCTACGAAAGATTTGTGAACTCAACGTACCTCAGAATACAGAGGTGGAGGCTGGAAGCGGAACTCATGGATGTAAGCGTAAAGTGGTCCTTCAATCTCATCCCTCGCAGCTGGGTGCTCCAAGTTGTTCTGTCGCTCCTCATCGGTGACGATTTCAGAGTAGCTTGGTGGAGCTAGAAGAGTTGAGGACAAAGCCAACAATTAGACCAAAAAAGACTTCCAAACTTATTGTTTACTGTCGAACAGTCATGAAGTATCTTAAGCAATCAGGCTCAGTCCTACTCCTGGAGATCTGCCTTTGGATTAACTAGAGACTCTGGGCAGTAAACTCTAAAAGTAGATGGTCCTCAAGGAGCAAGACTGAGTACCCATAATCTACTCAGGTAACTGGAAGGGTCTCTGCTATGAGTCTAAGGTAACAAGTTTAGGATTTGTGGCATACCTTCAGGTCTCTCAGGCAATCCCAACCAGCTCATAGCCATGCTGCACTGACTGCTGACGGAAGAGGTGCGACTGCCGAAGGAGTGGAGGGGAATGGTGCCAATGACCAAGGGCAGGTTCAGGGTCAAGTTGACAGCTCGAGGGATATCCACATACACCTGTCGAGAAGCAAGAGGTCAGCTCCATGGCAGATATTGACAAGCAGTTTGCTTTGTCATGAATCAAACAGAGCGTGGACTCACCATGAGTGAATATTCCACATGGATGATGCTGCAGTCCAGAATGGAAGGAGATATGGGAGGGATCTTCAGCATCTTGCCGTCCCAAGTCTCGCTCTTGCCAGGGGGTAGAGCATCTCCACGGAGGTTAGCTACAAGTTGTTTGATCTCCTTGACCTTCCCTTTGGCAAAGAAGGTCTGGGTTTGGTAGATGGCTGCCTTTGGCACGACCACACGGGAAGAGCAGTTTTCAATCTCTGCGAAGATCTGGATGGACTCTCCTGTTAAGAAAACCAACCAAATTAATTTACTCTGAACGATAACACTTTCATATTAGTTAACTGTTTACCAACAGGCAGGTTTATCATCTCACCTGGAGTATAGCCCTTCCTCTCGATTTTGGCACTTAGTGATACAGGCCCTGAGGTGCAGAACCAGCAGCAAAGGGTTTTATCCTTTGTGCCAGCCTGAGGAGACTATAAATGAAAAAGTGACAATATATGAATGTATGAAATCCTACAACAGCTCAAGCAAAGATTCGGTTTTACATTGTAAGGTGATCAAACTTCAAATGCTTTTCTCTTACCAGTAACAATGGAGTGTTGATGTCAATGTGCTCAAAGACGGTGAACTCCTTCTTGGTTTTCATGGGCAGAAGCCATGGCCTATGAAGCTCCGCCTTCACCCAGTACCGTACGCTGCCGTGTTTGCCTTCAAAGGATGTCGCCAAAGGCCTGGAAAGAGACATGAAAAAATAATGTAAGCACTTCAGACTATACATTATTTGTGTGTATAATCAGGCAGGAGAGTTACTTACGTCTGGGGCAGTTCGAGGCTGAAGGGAAACTCGTGTCGCCCTGAATGAAGAACGGTGAAGCCCTCATCGCAGCTGTCATCATCTAAAACAAAGGAGAATAAAACTCGATATACCAATATACCATACCTGTAATATTCCTCAAGAATCCTAAACACAAGACAAAGACAGAGAGACGACCCAGTATGTCTCAGTGCTTCCATGAAAATATGAGTAGTACACAAATTTTAAAACAGTAACAGCATAAGATTTTTTTAACAAAACCTTTGTGAAGTGGGAATAGAAGAGCAAACTGTTCAAAATTGGGTGTTGTATGTTTTTATTGCTTTTTAAAAGAAAAAGGGGTGAACCTTATCACATCACTAAAACCTTAAATATATGAATATACAAACAAAACAACTAGTCAAAAATGCTGGGTTTTAGATTCACAACAAAAATTAATATTGGATGACTTGGTCTTTAGTCTTTTTAGTAAAACATTGTTTTTCATGTATTTTCATAGTTTTTGTTCATTCTTTTACTTCCACCTCTGCAGTTCCCCAGATTGGTGTAAATAACTATGGCCATAAATAAATACAGAAATAACCTGTCATTACCATGTTGAAGCTATTGTTTTCATTCATTTTTATTATTTTTAATGTCTTTCTTCTTTGTATTGCCACCTCAGCAGTTCCACAGCCTGCTGTATATAACTATGATCCTGTCACTAAAGGCAGCCAAGAGCTAGAGAGGACCGGACTGAACCGGCGCGAGCAGCCTCTCTCAGCCGGATTTCCTCATGCATATATTACTAGGCGGCTCCTGATTGGCTGAGCCAGGTTGTTTTTTCTCTTGAATACGCCTCCATAAGGAAGCCACATGTGTACTGCAGCATGGTTTAGGTGTAAGAGAAAATCAAAGACACGTTTAAAAAAAAACGCAAGACGAAAATAAATACATTTTGACTTAGTTTATTAGTAGAAAAGACTTCATTACAGAAACTCCATATTTGTTTTAATGTTTGTTACATAGTACAATTAATTCAGTTTGACAGCATACCTCAAAATGCAGAAAATAAACACGTGTAGCATGTATGGTGACCTAACTACAAACCAGTGGCATAGGAAGCGTTTGTTTTTCTTGCTGTTACAGTTTCTTTATTAAGCACAAATACTGTAAACAAATGCAGAATGATGCATAAAGTGAAGAATATCACATTTCACTGAACTTTCAATCAGTCCTGCATTGTTGCGAATAAGTTGCGTCGCAGTCTTGACACTTGGGCAAAGATATGATATCACCGGGGGCACACGAGCACTTCCACCAATCAGCGAAGAGATAGGATTGACCTCAACCAATCAGCGAGCAGAGGCTCGGTCCGCACAACCCCCCCTCTCCACCAGTTTCTGAACAGGTTTAAACCGCTTCTAACAAAGGCTACAAACTTACTAGAACCGTCTATGAAAGAAACTGTAACTTATAATTTTATTATACCGCATGTCACGATATGATCATGTAGTGAATGTCGACATATATGTTTGTTGGATATATTAAAAGCAAAAAGATTAACTGGTTGTTTTGGACAGAAGGGCTTGTTGTTTAGAAGCTCTCCTGTTCAAACAAACAACTTCATTTAATCGTTCACTTTGTTGGAATATTAAAATATTTCTATATCCAATTCAAGATGTTTGCTTTTACATTTATTTCCAGTATTACCGAAATAAACGCTTTGACATCCAGCAAGGCGTTTCAGCCAAGCATCATCTGGATAAAGAAATCTTATTTCTCTCTACCTATGCCAATGGACTAAACTGTTCATAGAGTGGAAACTAAAAATGTAATAAATGCAAGACTCAATGTAAGGAGCATCTGTCATTACATACATGAAAAGTGCTTGATTAAAATGCTCCTTACCTCTATCATGTCCAATAAGGACGTCTCTGTGGTTTAAATACTCCACTTCTTCAGTGAAATTCTGTGTGTAGGCAGTGTTGGATCCAGCATTGCGTGATTCAGTCCAGCGAACTTTCGCCAGTCCCTTGGCGTGAATGTTCAAAGATTTCACCCGGATTTCTCCGGTGACTTCAATGATCACCCGACCTGAGACAAAGTCCCCACTGGCGAAGACAGGGACATTACTGTCATTGAGACAGTCGTAGCTGACGAAGAAGTTTTTCACCTTGCCGAGCACCATGGTGGAAAGCTTACTGAGCTGTAAGATGCGTAAAATAACTAGAGCGAATCATCTGATGTTTCTATGAAAGAAATCATCCAAGGGTTGTGCCGTGCAGATAGGCTGCAGGCAGGTTCGCTGCTATACTTGTCTGTTATTCATTGAGTTTTGCTGTAACTGCATGTGAAGATGCAGCAGTATCTCTGCGCTCTGGCTCTCACTCTGCTTTAATACTGCCGTTTGGTGGAAAAACAACCTGACTGCGCATGCGCAATCGATAAGGCTGCTGCTCCCTTCTTCCGCCTTCCTATGCTTCAGTGTATGTTGTATTGTTTAAAAGTAGCCTATCCTCACAGACTCGTACATCCAATGTGTTTTACTAACCAACTAGTGACCGCCTAATACTACCAATACCAATACCTGCATTATGATAGGACACTACACAGTGGTGTGGGAAAAAAATACAAATGATGCGATCACAGTGAAACAAAAGAAAGTGAATCCAAATGTATAATCATTCATGCGTTGTTGACATCTAATACAGAAGTGAAACTATGCTTAGGCTGTTTAAATTTGCATATACTCGATCACTCTTTAGACTTTAGATGATAGCTTTAAGAGCTAAGGTGAAATTATTTGATGTGGATTTTTTACATTATAGATGGCTACATTGTTAATTGATGTTTCCATATCATGTGTTTTTTGGTGTTTTGTTCAATCTCATCATTTCAAGCACGGGCCTTTCATAGTTTATACCGTGGCTCTTCACTGCCACCTGCCTGATAAATGTGCTATTGCATAATGAAACTTCTAAGTAACATATACAGACAGAAAACAAACTTTTGCTTCAGACTATGAAACAACAGGCTGAATATTATGTACTTTAATATTTTGTGTAATTTACTGTGCAAGTACAATGTAAATTTTATGCTTTTGCAAGTATGATAATGCATAAATGCAAATACAATGTGTGAAAGAAGAGAACACGTGGAGGCTGCATTATCTTATGCCTGACACAAAAAGCTACAAAATACTTCAGTTGAAGAAAACAAGAAGAGAAGATGCTATGAATAAATGTTACACTTCAAGAAGCTATAAAGGAACCTTTCTGTCTAAATGGTTTTTCTTTTTAAGAACCTTTCTGTTTCACAAAAGGTTCTTTGTGGTGAAAGAAAGTTCTTCAGGTTATAAAAAGGTAAGAAAATATGGATTTTCTTTCTTTGACTGAATGGTTCTTCTGTGATATTGCTGTGAAGAACCTTTTAAATGAGTGTATTTTTGTATTATTTACATTTTTTTTCTCTCTCTCTGTCAGTTTGATTTTAATTTTAGTTTAAGTGTGTTTGGGATTTTTATTACTTCTTATGTATTTTTAATATTTCTACTAACTTTTTAAACTTCAGTTTTTGTAATTCTAGCACTTCAGCTTATATTTACTCCAGTTATTGCCAATTCAAATTTTCAATTTAAGTTTTTTAAGCTCACATTTTTAATCTAATTATATATTCTATGGCATGCGAACATTTGGAAACCCCTTGGAGAATCTGTGCCAATGTGAATAATTTTAACAAAATAAGAGAGATCATACAAAGTGGTTATTTTTTTATTTAATTCTGTCCTGAGTAAGATATGTTACATAAAAGATGTTTGCATTTAGTCGACAAGAAAAATTATTAAAATAAGCCCATTCTTCTTAATACTGTGTGTGGGTACCTGGATGATCCACAATGTTTGTTTGTTTTTTACCGTAGTTGTTCATGAGTCATGAGTTTATTCTGCAACAGTTAAACTGAGCGCTGTTCTTCAGAAAAATCCTCCATGTCCTGCAGATTCTTCAGTTTTCCAGCATCTTTTGCATATTTTTTTTAGCATGATTTGTATATCAAGCTAAATTGTACTTAATTTGTCTTCTGGGAAACATGCAAGTATCTTCTGTTGCTTCTGAAGGGCAGTACTACATGGGGAAAAATAAGATATTTCAACAAAGTAAGAAAAAATTGGACATCTTCATCCTGTTCAAAAGTTTCAAAATAAGTGGGTTATTTTAATAATTTCAGCATTTTTTTAATCTTGTGGAATAAATGTAAACATCTTTTATGTAAAATAGCCTATCTTACTCAAGACAGTAATAAATAAATAACAAAAAAACATGCATTTTGTATAATCTCTCTTTTATATATATATATATGTAATATATTGTTGTACACTGACCAGTTATATCATCTAAAATACACATTTTTATGAAAGTGAAAAAGTGCATATTATTTGTCAAGTACTCAACAGCAGATGGCAGCAAAGCTCTATTCAAACTCACGAACTTGATACATTATTTCAAATTACTAACACAAATTTAAGCACAACTGTTACAGACATGCTAAAAGTAATGTTAAATTTGAGCAATTTAAATTTTAGCTATTGCATAACATGGACAATATATATGTCATTTACAAAGACAGTATTTTAATTGTCCCTTATTTTACAGCACAAATCAATCAGATGTTAAAGGTAAAGCATGTATTCTTTTGCAAGGGTCAAAGGTCAAATTTAGTATTTAAATTGAAGACCTTACAAAACCCTGATGGATACGGGTAGCTTTCATCATAATACTATTATACCATTGACTCTTAAATGATTGAAAGTATATCTAATTATAATTTAAACATTAAAATTACAATTCTATTGAAGCATCCACACACACTGACTAATGTAGGCAAAGACTATTTTACAAATATATATAAGCACTTATGTATTTTTAATCTACATTACCAATTTATTTTATAACCTTTAGTTGATAACAATTGATTTGCTTGTTTTTAGCGGTACGTTCAGTGCCTCGCCAAAGCATAAAGCTTCTTGGCTTAGGCTGGTATAATGTGTGTGTGTATTTAAGAGCCATGATGTAATGTGAAGACTCAAGTCTTTCCCACACTTGGAGAGGGATCCCTGACAGCCTGGGAAACTAAAAGCTTCCATCTGTTCAACAGGTCAACAGAGGGTCCTGTGACCTTTGACACAGATTTGTCCCCCAGTAAACATGAAGGACCAAGCTGTTGACAGAGTGGTAAACGATACAGACCAGTTCTGTGTAATCTCATCTGAGTCAGACTTATATGACATTCTGTTGACAGATCGTACATCTAATTTATCAACAAAGGGGAAAAAGTACAAATTATTT